>PYST01000546.1:0-17615 GCA_003049485.1 Ophioceras dolichostomum
CTAATCAACCGTTTTTCCTAATCAGCCGTCCCCAGGCCCTGTTGGGGGCCTGGGATTTTGATCGAAAATAGATCCCCAGAAGTAATGCACCGAAAAGTGCGACGAGTGACAGGCACATTGTTGCTTAGTCAGCTAGGACCCACATAACCTATGACTTTACCTTATGACTGAGGCAGGAGGCCTTTGGAGATGGCTTCATTCCGGGTAGAAAATCAAGCAGGGTTTTGGCTATTGATTTTTGTGCGTGCATTTTCTGCAGCTCACGAGGGACCACTGCCAGACCGGCAGCGATACGCGCGGTCTAGGTCCACGTTCATCGTCGTGCAGCGGAACCGTGGCGTGCAGGTTCGATCGCTTCAGCAGTAGCTCCCAAACATCGATGAGTGCGGCGAAACCAGGACTTCGGGTGGACTGGCTATAACTGCCTATGATTGTGCAGACGACCAAGTAAGTGAAGGCGAATCGGACAGAGCGCGCGCCCCAGCATCGCCTCGCGACAAGGCCTGCTTGCAGTATGGCCAGTGGCCGCCGTAGAGAACGGCAAAATATACCGGGTGGCAGTCAGTATGATTGTACAAAAAGTACTGTGGGTTCCGGCCGTCGCAGATCAGCTGCCGAAGGTGCAGGGTAGGCGGGACCGAAATCTCCCTCTTGCGTGGCCCCCGGGCCTGCCACCATGCGTCAAGGAACTGAACGAGATGCGGATCGTCGTCAGAGCCACGGAATCCCCGCGTCCTCCGGAATATTGCGTTTTGAACGAAGCCGAGATCGATTACCAGGTCTGGAGCATCCACACGATTCCAGCGCGCGGCGAGAACAAGGTGCATGTATAGCGCGCGGTTGGGGATAGGGCCCAAAGCTGCTGCCATAAGCTTGGCCTGGTCATCTTTGGCCAGGGAGTCGGCAACCGATACATGCGTGAGGAGCACAATGCGGCTCTGGTGATCCACCTCTACGAGGCCCCTGCAGTACCGGTTCACGCGCCGCGTGGTGTCGGCGATGCGGTCCGGCTTCGAGGCCGTGGCTTGCCTGATCGACTCTCCATCGTCGACAAGGGCCGCGACAGCGAACGTCGAGTCGAGTATCCAATCTTCTAAATACGAGTAGGCTTCGAGGCTAATTTCAGAATACTTAGCCAAGATAGCAAATGTCAAGTAGGCTCGTCGGCGATCGCCGTGGTCAAGCGAGGCGAGGAGGGCGGAAAATAGGACGTCCAGTTTCGATGGGAATTCGTGCACTTTAGCGAGCAGAAAATCGAGCCGGTCCCTGAAGCCGTCCTTGGCCAAGCCTCTAATTTCGTGGACGACCAGGGTAACCCAGAGGAAGACTCCCCCAGCCCCGCAGGCGATTCTGTTGTAGAGAACCTCTGTGGAGCGAGCGGTGACGACGCCCTCAAGCGTAGCGTGGACGTATTCTTCGATATCTCTCCGAGTGACCTCGTGGATCCGGATCCGATCCGATCGAGGGTAGGCGTCAAGGCCGTGGACGAACGCATTTTCCTCGCGGCTAGAGACCAAGAGCTCTATGGTTTCCCCGCTACCCCGGTCGGCCCAGCTGAGAATCTTCTCTACTAGTTCTCCATGATCGAAATTGAGGGTACCTTCGTGCTCGTCGAGTCCGTCGATGAAGAAGCAGAAGCAGTGGAGCCGGGCGATGTACTCATCCGTGACTAGGATGGTGAAGGCGTTCCGGATCGACTCGGCGGTCGACAGGTCCTGCTGCGGGTGTTGCGGCAAGTCTCTGAAGAGGTACGGAGCAAGATCGGGGTGCGAGGAGACGACATTGTGGAGAATGGTCCGCATGAGGCCTTGAAACGACTTCTGTAGGGATTCTGGGCCCAACTTCCAGAAGCAGAAGTTCGCGAGCACAGTCTTGCGGTGGCCTACATTGCGTAGCGTCAGCCAACTGCCAGTGCGACACCCCTTCGTCACCTATGACATCCATGGAAGGCATGCTTACCGGCCCACTTTTGCAACTCGGACATGGTGCGATCGTGTGAGGCCAGGTATTTCATGAGCGTCGACTTGCCCGCGCCGATCTTCCCAGAGAGGTGAAGAACGCCGGCCCCGGATGAGAGCCAGGTGAGAAGCTTGTCTTTGGCTGCCCGCCGAACGTCGTCTAGAACGAGAGGGGCGTTGCTATCCTCTTCGTTCGACAAGAGCCAAGCGAAAGTCTTCTCATGGGCCTCGGGAATTTTATCATATCTCTCTTCCATGCCCTTGAATTTGAGCACACGACAGACTTCCTTCGCGAACATGGCGTTCGAGGCTATTCGAAGACGGTGCATTCGTTAGCAGGAGGGACTCGGTGAATCATAGAAAAGCATCACTCGGCCATCACTCAACCATCACCGGGCACTGCGCGGAAACTCCGCGTTTAGGCGAACCCTACGTGCACACTAAACGAAAAGACCGGTGAACGAACGTGTAGATTTGGAGGTATAGTACAGGAACGATGCAGATGTACGGTGATTTGCCCCCGAGACTGACGACTGATGATTTCAGGCCTTTGACCCGCCTTGAGCTTCCGGAACGGGCAGGCGGGCGACGAACGCCTTGGCAAAGGCCGCCGCCGTCGCGGCAGCGTATCGCTGGCAGTTCTTGGACTTGTGGCTGTCCGCGTAGTCGCAAACCCCCTTGATGACCACGCACGGCCAGATGCCCCATGGCCCGGTGCCCTCCTGCTCGAACGCAATAATATTGAGCGATTTGGCGTACATGTCGCGCTGGACGCCGTTTCGTTCGATCGAGTTGAAAGTGCCGATGATGCCCAGGTGGAACTGCGGCGATCGGTCGGCCCCGGGCCCCAGGCGTTCGCGGGGTATCTTCTTCTGGGGGTCGCACTTCTTGCAGTCCGGTTCCCCCGAAGTGTGAACGAACGATGCCTCGAACACAACGTCCTGAGCGGCGTCGGGCGGATGCGCCTGGAGATCCTCAACTTTCTGGAGTTCCTTCAGGTTCGTCACCATCTGCTCTCTGACTTCTCTCGCCACGCGGAGGCGACCAAGGGCCGCGAGGATGCCAGTGAGGCCTTCGTTAGGCCTCCCATGAACGTCCGTGACTGACTCCTTGCGCTGAAACCCTGAGGGGGTGTCCCGGCCGTAGTCGAGCTCGATGATGGCCTGGCTGACGATGACGTCGCCCAGCAAGGTTTCCGCCTCCCGGCCCCTGCGGTCGGGAGGACGGAACGGGACGCCGCCGCATACGCCGACGACGAGGGCCCACTGAATCTTGGGGAACAACTTCTTGATCAGCCCCGTCGCGTTGGCCGCCCGCTTGCCACCCGCCCCCGGTAGCTGGACGACGACCACGTTATGGATCCCGAGGTCGCCGGTCTCGTATTGAACGTCCAAGTCGTGGGGGTCTTTGAATCTATCTCCGTCACTGCGGCCGAGGAGGGCTTCAACCGCGTCAAACTCCAGTGCGAGGGCGCACAGGATGGCGATGTTGAAGTCATTTCGCGAAGACGGGATCGGCGCCGCTGGTGCAGTGACTGTGAGTCAAGATGAATATGTCAGAGCTCGGCCCCCTGGAATGAGCCGTGGAACTCGGCGACCCCTAAATTCCGCGACACACTAACATTGCGAATGCGAATCACCTGCGGAGCCTGAGGACGCCATGATAATATTTTATCTCTCCAATACCCACAATCGCGAAACGCGGAAAGAAACGTGGCAGAAAGATTGAGGTAAAGGGAAGGAGGTAGATATGCTAAGCTAATAGATGGCTGAGAGGCAGCCGTCGCAGAGAGACGATGATGATGGTCGTGGTGATGATGATTGTGGTGGTGATGATGATGATGATGATGATGACGATAATTATGACAGCAGCGGAGACTTTTTGTACAATACCAGTTACACGGTTAGACAATATTTGCCCCTGCAGCATATACCTAAAGGGAAGAAGAAAGGGAAAAGAGTGAGGGGGATGACAGAAACCCCCGAAAATGCGACCCCGAAAGCTCTCCCCCGGAAGCCTCCGAGCCTTGCCTCCAAGCGAAAAGGGGGGTTACATAGGCAGACTTCGTGCAGCCCATTATTGCATGCCCAACTCAATGTGTCGTTCTCGATTGGTCCAGTGTCTCCAGCTGAACCTGCCTTGGAGGGGGCAGGGTGCATATTCTGCCACGTTGGGACTGCAAGTGGCACCCTCTCATGTCGCGATGTTTGCTCCAAGCCTTAATTATCCACAGAGTGGTAAGCGTGAAAATACAAAAGACCTCCATCGGACACCCGGGATGGGTTTGAGCGATCGACACTCCCAAGGCAGCGGCGATACCAATGGCTACAGCCGAATCAATGGAAAAACTGCCTCAATGCCAAGGCTGTGGTGTTCTGCAAGTCAGGAGCTGGTCCAAAGGTGCGTTTGCCCTCGGCCAGCGTGAAAGGGAGAAAGAGGAAGTTTGAATTGAATTGACGCCTAGCCGCACGCAGACCGAGGCAGCATCCAACACTCTTGGATTCATCCGACCGCTCTTGCAGAGCTGAGAGGAGCTCGTGGTCCAAAGGGCGACGTGGTAGTGATGTGAGTGCGAGTCGGTGAAATTGTGATGATGATGATGATGAGATGATCATCGCCGGGGCGAGACAAAAAGAGGACGGGCAAAAGGAGTACTTACCAACCTCACAGCTTGCATTTCCAGTTCTGCAAAGGCCGATCCGGTTCGCCAATGCGCTCGGTGTCGCGCGATCTTTTCCAAGAGTTTTCTGATCCCGGATTGCTGGTGGGATGATTACAGCAGGAATTCAAGCGGTTACTTTGGCTCCCAAGAGTCTTTGGGTGAAGACGGGACACGCCAGCAGATGTGTTCGTAGCACAATCTTCCTAGTCTATTCTCGACTTCTTCTTCGTTTCTTCCGTGCAAGGCAGACTAACCCTGGTATCAGCGACGTGGTGCCGCTTCCTGGTCAAACAGCTCGAGACTAGTGGTGGTGCCTTGGACTACCACTGGGTGAAAGCAAATGTTGTCACGACATGGCTGCAGTCCAGCGGCCAGGTCATAGTTGTACTTTTCGACCTCCGCCCGCCGTCCGCAGCCGAGAATTTCTTGTCGACGATTCTTCCCCCGGCCGCCGGTGGCGTGTCGGAAGCCCAACCCCGAGACCCGCTCTGGCCGTATGCCGGCCTAGTCCAGGCGCTGCTATCGCAGCAGCACCGGTCCGTCTGGGGCATGCGGGACCTCGTCAGAGCGACCGAGACGGGGCGGGGCGAGGTAGGCGCGGCCCTGGCAGTTGATTTTCATCGTCTCCACGACCTGTTGCGGCACGCCATCCATATGACCGAGACTCTCGAGCTGGCTGTGGAAACGATCGATGCTATCATTGCGCTGTGCGGGCGGGTCTCCGTCGACTGCGCGTCTAACGGCGGGAGGTATAACCTGTCGGAGTCATCCAAGCCCCGACCTTCGCCGAACCCGTCCACCGTGACTCGCGACAGGTTGTCCTTCCATCGGAGCGCCGCCCACGCCCTCCTCCTACGCTCGCGGTCCAACAAAGAGCGGCTTCAGAACGAGATCTCCCTGGCGTTCAACACTGTGACGCAGCGTGACGCCCGTTTGACTGTCGAGATCGGGCGCGCTGCCCAGGCTGACGGGGCCGTCATGAGGACAATCGCCTTCGTCACCGCGGCGTTCCTGCCAGCGACGTTTGTCAGCGCGCTGTTCTCCACGTCCTTCTTCAACTACTCCCCGCCGCCCGGCGGCGAGAAGCACGTGTCGGACGACTTCTGGGTCTACTTCGCCGTCACGGTGCCTCTGATGGTCTGCACGGCCGTCGCGTGGACGCTGTGGGGCGGCGGCACCGCGGCGCCTGTCGGGAGCGGTTTCGCGGCCGGAAGAGGGAGCGACGGAGCCGAATCGCCTCTCGGGACAAGGTCGGACCAATGGCGTCTGGGCACAGGTGGTGGTGTAGTGCTAGCGTTGATGGGGTTGCGGAAGCAGAAAAGGCAGCCAAGTGATTCCTCGCATCCAGAGGCCTGAAAGTCGGGGTCATCAGTGCCTTCGCGTTGAAGGGTGACTGGGCTTGTGATAGTGTCGCATTAGGCAACCGTCCTCTCTCACGACTTCCCGCGTTTTGCTTCAGCAGCAGAAAAAAACTTCCACTACAAAGTGCGGAGGAAAGTTGTACCAGTGGATCTACAATAGCAGTTTCTGTGCTTACCTCAATGCCTCGCAGGCTTCTCGATCGCTGCCTGCAGTCACGCACTTGAACCCCTCCGCTGCTCTCGGGGCAAACCCGACAGAACGAAGAACCAATCTGGGATCTAATTCTGAGCCGGCCGGCAGCCTAGGTGATGCCCGTGACTCCCGCGAGCCGCTCCCAGCGCAAGGCGAAACACTACGGTTTTCATTCTTCCAGCAACAAATCCTCGAGTTCTTCCTGAAGGACACGGACCCTGGGGAATGGTCCGGGGCGGTAGCGAAGGTGGCCAGAAAGTTTTCAGGTCGGCTTCTTTACCGCATGCAAGTGGAAAGAGTTTCCCCTCAGCGTAATGTGAGATGCAGCGGGAAAGGGCGGGGTATCTGAGGCGGAGTGGGCGAAGCATCGGCAGGCAGCCCGCCCGTCAGTCTGCCCAACATTGACGTCCATAAATCCCCAGACTTCCGCTGTTCACCGGCTCGGTCGCATTCCTCTCCAAGGCGGCCAATCCGCTATTGAAAATGCAGACAGGAAAGGAATCGCCGACAAAGATGGCACCCAAAACGCCCATCCAGCAGGACTACAAGCCGGTAGTCCTCGACATAGAAAAAATCGCCGGAGCCCTTATAGCATCATCAGCAGAAGAATCAGCAACGGCGAGAGCATCAGCGACAGCAGCACCGACACTCCCATCAACCCCATTAACAGCCACGCATCTCTACACGGCTCTACCTCTCCCTGCGCAAGACTCCAACACGATCCGGCTACTAGACCTCGCACCATGCGCAATTGATTCGACAGGTTCACCCATCGTCAACTCGCCCCTCGCCGGCCGTCTCCGGACCGTGAGCCTAGGAGAGTCGCCTTGCTTCACAGCGCTCTCGTACGTGTGGGGTGCAAAGGCGGTCCCGGCCGATATTATTGCCTGCTCTGTTACGCGAACGGAAACGCCACTACCGGTTCCCGTTTCAACGTCCTCACCCATGGTCGACAGAAACCCGAAAATAGAAGACAATAACGAACGCTACTACGCGGTTGAAATTACTGAAAACTGCCATACAGCCCTCCGGCAAATTAGGAACAAGTTTGGCGGCGCAACCATCTGGGTCGACGCTATTTGTATTAACCAGGATAACGACGCCGAAAAAGTCACCCAGATCCCGCTGATGAAGGATATATATACCTGGGCTACAGCTACATATATTTGGCTGGGTTATAGCACACCTGATTCGGATAAAGCTATGGATTCCCTCGATCGATACGCTACAATGATGACCCGCCTCCCGTTATCGTGGCTCTCGGCCATCGGGGAATCGAACAGGGAAAGAGAAAAACAAAAGTTCTGGTCCGAAAGTCTTCAGGACCCCATTCGTACGCTTCAACCCGTAACCGCAACGGCTCTAAATCGATCAGGTTTGCTAACCAAGCACGCTTTACGCTTTTCTGCCTAGGTCGTCTGTGGATGCTCGTCCCATTTCTTCACAGACCAGTCAGCGAAAAGGCTCTCCGAGACCTTCTAGACAGAGACTGGATACGCCGTGTGTGGACGTACCAGGAGGCCGTCCTATCCGCCAACCCCATCATCCTGTGTGGCAATCGAGCCCTCGGCTGGGATCGACTGGTAAACGCATTGTACGATAGCGACCAAGAGACCGTGACTACGGTGCGTGTTTGGAATATGCGAGAGCACCTCGGACTGGCCGGCCCGTTCGCGGAAAGGCAGCTGGATCCCAAGCCCTCGTGGTGGCCGTCGTGGCTCGCCCTAGTCAACGTCTGGCTAAAATTTCCCCGAGAGACACGATGGAACGGGACTCTAGTTCGAAAGCCACCCCAGTTACCCAACTCGTCGCCGAGTCGCGAACGGCTGGACCCCACGACTACCGGAATGGATGAGAGAGATACCAATCCTTCATCCTCTATCGCCGTATCGAGCTGGCTGCTGGACCCCCACAACTGCATGCGCCTCCATTTCCGGACGCACCTGATTATTTTCCGCGTCTTGCCCACTATTTTCCTCTTCACTCTTTTTTTATGTCTAGCTTATCTCTGCTTTATGAAACCTGCTATGGATTTCGCTGGACTGGCGGGGTCTGTGGTTTTCTTCATTGCCGGAACAGGCCTTCTCTGCTTCGTCGCCTTTCTCCTTCGACCATCCCTCTTCTACTTCATTTTAGTCGGGCTCCCGCATAAGTCTCGTCAAATCTTCCAACACGCCACAGACAGCAACAACAAAGGTGACAATACGAGCGGCATTCGCGACCACGAGGCACTCGGGACGACAGATATAAGGACTACGACGGGAATGGACGGGGTATTCGATGATATCCTCGTCGCCCTGCTGCACCGGCAGGCCACACAGCGACATGACCAGGTCATTGGCCTCCACGGAATCCTGGCGAGCTTTGCCACGTCTGCCCCACTAAGGCCAGACTACAGTGAGCCGTACGGAGAAACATTCCGGGCATTTTTTCAGCAGGTTGTGGCTTGGCAGCCTACCTCAATTGCCATGGTTATGGACTCGGGGGTAGGAGAGGGCGGCGCCGTTCGGGAAACGAACGGCCCACCACCAGGTGGTCCATCCTGGGTACCTAACTGGGGAGAAAAGAAGGGTACCAGTGGCTACAGCGGGCCGAGCGAATGGCTAGTCTCGAGATACAGCGCCGGGAAATCGAAGTGCTCTATTCCTGCCGTCGGCGTCTCGTCCTCAACTAGAATCCCACCACCTTCTATCGACGGCCAGGTTTTAAAGTTGCGAGCGGACCGACTGGGGACAGTCTGCTTCCGGATATTTTTCCGCCGTGCCCACTGTTGTCGGCGCCGGATCATGATACTTCTCACCCTCCTCCGCAAATTCGCCATCGCCACCCGGTATTCTAGGTGGCCGCGGAGAGCACTCCTCGATTGGTCAGGGCAATACGCCTTCCCCAGCGCCTGCTCTGCGTTCTGCGCGGTGAAAGGGGCAGCCCCGAAACCGCAGTATCGTAGACCAAATCATCTAGCGACGTACGAGTTCGGCATATACGGACATGATTTCAGAGTCTTCGCGCGAATTTGCACGCTTATAGATCCCAAACAGTGGACAGAAAAAGAGACGGCCGTCTTCGCAAAAGCAAAAACATCGGAGGGGCAAGGCCAAGCAACAGTAGCAGGCCTAATCGACGTCGACGATGAGATTACAGCTATATATAACATCATCAGCGGTACCGTAAAGGGATCGCACGACCTCCTCCTAAGAATGGCAGAAGAAGTCGCCTCGCAGGACCGGTGTCTCTTCATCTTGGACTCCGGCACCATAGGCACTGGACCGTCGGGCATGAAGGCTGGCGATGGGGTTTTTATGCTCCAGGGCGTGCCCGTCCCGATGGCGCTGCGGGCTACGGCGACGACAACGACGGGGGAGCAGAACTGGGAGGACCATATATATACCTGCGTCGGCGCGGCACTGGTCCATAGACTAATGCATGGCGAGCAGAGACGGCTGTTCGGGCAGGTGTCAGCCAAGAAGCCCATTATGATTGTATGAAGGCGAGAAATGGCAGCAATAATACCACCAGAAGACCTTACATTGCCTCTTTACACTACAACAACACTGCGTGCGATATCAGTGCCCGCTGGTGGCACCTGTGGCTGAGAAGTGATGGATGAGTCGGGTGGTACGGCACCCGGGGGCACCGAGTAACTCCGATCTCTAAACTAGTCCCAGACTACACGGCACGCCACAGTCAATGAGCACCACCACCCGTGTCCCACAACCAGCTCCACGGGCAACCAGTCAACCACCCACAGAAGCTAGCGATGTTCAGCTCGACCTGCGGACTGGCTGCTCAAGTGTAATAACTCGTGCATCCCAATTTCAACCTTCAACTCTTGCAGCATGCAGCTGCACATTGGCGTCAGACAATGCTGCGCTGAATAGAATGATGCCAGACCGGTTGCCGAATCAGGACGTGCTGTCGTGGCGTTGCATGCCACCCTCACCACCAGCAAGCTGCCTGGGAGACGCTGTTAGGGGCCAACCAGCAAAGACACCTGAAATCTCCTCTCTTCCCTCCCACACAACATGCTACCCACACCAGGACGCGAACCTTCCACTCCTCTGTTGCGCAGCACATCTCGCTTTTATTACCACCTTACTTCAGTCAGAAGCGCACTTTGCCGCCAACGCACCGCCTCCGGGTATCAGGTCAGAATCAGGGGGCAGTTTCCCCCTTATCTCACCATCGAAAGTGCCCTTGTGAGTTCCCCCTCGATATCCGCCAGCAGCCTCACCATCATCGACCGCGTCAGCCAAGGTGTGGGCAGGGGATTGCGACGATACACCCCCTCGAGGACATCCCGGTCGAGTTCCCGGACCCGTCGAACGAGCTCGGCGCGCTCCGGGGGCGTGCTTGAGCAGGTGAGATACGGGCGCCAGGACCTGCAGGCGCGCGGCGGCGGGTGACGGCGGGACGTCAGGGCGTGTATTGCTTGTCATATTACGTGGCAGGCTCTGCGGCAGGCTGCGGCCTCGAAGATGATGACCGTAAGCAGCAGCGCGAGCTCGTCGGGGCCGCCGGTACAGCGACGGTTCCCCAAGTCATAGCCCTCAGAGACTGCCTAGACGATATGACGGGTAAAGTCGAATCGCTCTACGATCGATGTGAGGAAAACGAGCGATAAAATTGGCAAGTTGGGCGTCTCGAGGCGGGCTTGGCTCCGAGAGAAGAGCGCGATCGCCAGGCATCAGGGCCAAAGCCGAGGCGGCGAAAAGGGACCCTCCACTCTGCTTCGGCGCACTATGCACCGCTCAACGGTACTTACCTCCATTGGTCTTCCTATTTTCACAATCTCTCGCCTCGTTTTCCCTGTGTTAGGTAACAGGAGGTATATTGGAATCTTTCAGGCTACTCTGATGACGACACAAAACGGCCATGTATGTAACATCACAGTGGTGGCCGCAAGATACAAGAACGCTCATGAACCAATGCAAGTGCGGATATTACTACCAAAACGATCCCGAGAGGAGGATGGGAAGAAATGACGAGACGATTTATGAGAAGAAGTGGGGCCGGATCTCGGCCTGGGTCCAGTCCCAAAGCCTGTCCCGCTGAGCGGCGTCGTTGCTCAGCTTGGACCCCTTGCCCGCCACGCCGATGGGGTGGTAGTAGACCCCCGTCTTAGCGTCCGGGCTAACGGCGGCCCAGAGCGGGTGGAGGGCGCCCTTGTCGGCCTTGGGCACGACGGCCTTCATGAGCTTCATCGCGCCGCTGATGATGGCGCCCGAGTTCTCGATCGTAGGGGCCTGGAGCCCCGTGCTGAAGACGCCCGGGTGGAGGCTGACGCAGGTGATCTCCGGGTTCCTGGCCGCGAGCGCGGCGCTGTGGTGGATGTTGGCCAGCTTGGAGATGCCGTATCGGCCGAAGGTGCCCACTCGGGCCAGGGTCGTCTTGAGCTCGTCGAACGGGTACCCCGTCGACGGGCAGCGGGACTCGAGGTCGGACGAGAGGGAGACGACGCGCACATCCGCGCCGGCACCGGCGGTCTTTTTTAGCGTGGGAAGGAGCAGCTCGGTTAGGAGGGCGTGGCCCATGTGGTTGACGCCGAACTGCAGCTCGTAGCCGTCGGTGGTGAGGCCCTCGGGTGTGCTCATGATGCCCGCGTTGTTCACGAGGATGTCGAGCCGCGAGGCGGAGGCGAGGAAGGAGCGCGCGGCGCGCTTGACGCTCTCGAAGGAGCCTAGGTTGAGCTCGACGACGGTGATGGGCGTGTTGGCGGCCTCGGGGGTGGTGGACTTCAGCTCCTGCACGGCCTGCTCGCCCTTCTGCACGGAGCGGGAGGCCATGTAGATGTGGGCCGGGCTGTGCTTGGCGAACTGCCGGATCGTCTCCAGGCCGATGCCGTGGTTGCCGCCCGTCACGAAGATGACCTTGCCCGAGAGATCGGGAATGTCCTTGTCCGGACGGAAGGTGGCGCCGCAGATTACCATTTTTACACAGTTGGGATAAGTTGGGATGGGAGAGGACTCGGAGTTGTGCGTGTATTTACGTGGAAACTCGGCGGTTTTTTTATGGTTCTTCACAGAGGGATAATTAGCCGAACTGGCGAGAGAGAGAGAGAGAGAGAGAGAGAGAGAGAGAGAGAGAGAGAGAGAGAGAGAGAGGGGGAGAGAGAAGCGGGGGAGGATGCTGTAGTCGGGAGAAGAGAAGCCTCTTGATGCTGATGCTGCTGCTGATGCTGCTGATGATGCTGAACAACTCCCAACAAAGAACCAGAGAGATATATGTATTAAGCATCCGTATATATATCCTTCTTCGACGGAAGAGATCCGCAAAATACTCATAATAAAAATAGACCGACTGGCGCCCCGCCTCAGCCCGATCCAGCCAGGAGGCCAGCCACCATCAGCCCTGTGATGGAGATGGTACAAACGAGTAGATGACGCGTAGGTGCATGCGCCATCACCGCCGTGCCTAGACAACGGGCCTAGGTCCTATCTACCGGGGTACAAGGACCCTCGACGTAGCACCAAACGGACATAACGCAGAGATTCGGATTTTTGAAGCGCGATCTCGCTGTGGGCGCACGAGCTCGCGGCTGAATCGCAGTGGGTTTCGGCGTGTGGAGGTCCGTCCGGCAGTGTTGATGCAGGCCGAATCGCCGCTAGGCCAAGAATGGAATTTGTAGGGTTTGGTTAGTCGGCCAACCGCAAATCTCGAGATGCTTTTGTCGTGAGTGATGCTACAACAATCGGTCATTCAAGGGGAATTTTAGAGAGTGTGTCAGAGTGATCTTCACATCCCTTCAGGCCCAAGCCGCAGTCTCGGTGCCAGCTGGAACAGTTGCCAACGGGCTCCGCGGACACCGAATGGCTCCGCACACACGGAAGGGCTCCGCGGACGCCGTGTGGTCGCTCCCGGAATTAAGCACGCCCACCTCGGGATGGGACGGGTGTTCCAAATGGCCCCGAAATCCACCCCAGCGCCCCCGTGGCAGCTAAGTTGACAAAAGATAGCGGATAGAACACAGACCCGGAGGAGGAGGAGGAAGCCTCTTGTCAGCCCACGTTGCCGGAATAAAACTAAAGCCGGAATTAAATACTCGAACCCGGCAATCTCAGTCGAAACCTGATCTCTCTTGGTATTCGGAGGTTCGATGTGGTGCAGCGCGAATCGGAATCCGTCTTGACGGCGGGAAATTCGAGTGCGTAGGTACGCTGGGCCGCGCCGGGCTTACTCACCTCTGAACTCCTCCCCCGGCCGGGCGGGGTTGGGCGGATGAATCTCTCAGGTATGATCGGGACGGGTCCCATCGAGCCAGGACCGAAGCGTGTCGGTTTTAGGCGGGGGGTGGGGCTGTCCTGGCTGGCGGGGGCTGCTGACCTGGTTGCCCAGCCCGCATTCCTGCTGCTGATCATCACTCTGCAGGCTGCAATCATCACCACGTTGGTCTCTGTGCCGCATTGCTCATTCTGCACCACTCTCGCCGCGTCGCCTTGCGGTGGGCAGACAGACACTAAGACTCTCTGAAATTTTTCTTCGAGCTCTCTCTCTCTCTCTCCTTTTCTTTTTTTTTTTTTTTTTGGCCGTCGCTCGTGATCAAGATGCGCCCCAGTCACCACGCCTGAGCAGCCTGGAAGAACATCGATCACCACATCAAATGCCTCCTGACCCGCCGTGGCAAGGGTGCTGCTGCGGCCCATTGAGCGTGCATATTTCCGAAATCAATCTGAGAGCGTAATGGGAAATCATGCGTCCTCTGAATAAGACTGCGAAATTACTACCGATACCAGGCGAGTCGGGGAAGAGAGGCAAGAGAGGCACAAGGTCCAGCCGCGGCGATGCTACGGCGCTCGAAATACCCCTCCTCTAGACCGGCCCGCATCAATGCAATCACCACGCAGAGGAGCAAAGTTTCTCGTAATACTCGCCGTACGCCCGGAAGAGTTGAGGGGTGGTTAAAATAAGGATTCGTATCACCTCGGCAGTAGGACAAAGTTTACGCGGAGCCGCAGGCAATTCCTCACGACTACCTACGCCCTCGACTTCAATGGGGATCATCCAGTATCGAGGTACTGGCCATAGATCGAGGTCTTTCACGGTCCCGGGAGAAGTTTGCTTCTGGTTACTCGCGCCGTCATTTGCAGGTCTTTCGCAATTGGCAGAGCCTCCGGACCAGGTTGCTCATTGGGACGGCTCGACAGGAGAGAGAAAAAGGGGCAGCAGTCGAGGGGAAAATTCTGCGGGCTCTGGTGCCCATGGGCTGATAATAACGCCGTGCCGCCGCCGCGTATCTTCCTGTGGGTGTTGGGGTCCGGGGAGGGGCGCATGTGGTTGGCGGGTCGTCACGTTGTCTGCCAACGGCAAAGGGACCGCATAGGAAAGTCCGACGATGCTTGGAATTTGACATACGTCCCATTAGGTACCTCTGAGCCGTAAGTAGGGTCACTTTTTGCGCCGCGCGACGAAAGAAACAAAAAAGAAAATTCGGGATCTGTTCTTTGTGGGGAACGCATCGCTGCGCAGCTTCGATGTCTTCCAATCTGAACAGGAGGCAAGAGAGTTGGTGAAACAGACCGAATGCATGGGTTCTCCCCTAAATCCTTTGCCAGCGGCCCAATGAGGCGCCGTTGTTGGTTCAACACCACTTCGTTCGCTGCATAGAAATTTCCCTTCTGCTACCAGGACAGGCCAGCAGTGGGACGGCATGGGATTAAAACAACAGAATAGGACCGGCGAGCATGCGCTCACGCGCTCGCGCCGCAACGCACGCCGCGCCGTGCCGCGGGCCCGGTGGATTGGGACTCTCGCCTGATCTCTCCTCCGCCGCCCAGGAAATTCAGGCAGCCGGCCTCCCCGAGAGTCAGAAAAATTTCTCGTTAAATACCCAAGGGAGGGGCGGGTATTGCAAATGTGTAAGTCCCATCATTGTCATCAGCGGCAGCGTCTGCGGATCTGACTGATCGACGGAAGAGCCCCATTCCTCCCGTCTCTCCCCTCCACTCTCGCCTCCTCTCCCCCGTTTTACCTCCCCATCTGCCCGCCTTCCTGTGTACTCTCCTACTATACTATGGCGATTACGAAGATCCTAGCCGTCGCGCTCGCGGCCCAGGGCGCCGTGGTGCAGGCTCAGATGAGCCTCGTCCGGACGTATGACAAGAAGTCCAACTTCTTCAACCAGTTCTACTGGAGAGACGTAAGTGAAGGCCGAAAGAGCCCTACTATTTCGCCTGGGGCCCTCAACTCGACTAACAACGGATGTTCGTCTCCCCCGCCTCCCTCCCAGAGAGCATACTTCCAGAGCATCATCGGCACCCACGACCCGACCGACGGCACGGTCGACTACGTCAGCCAGTCGACCGCCGCGTCCTCGGGCCTGGCGGCCTACAGGGGCGACAAGATCTACCTCGGCGCGGACAATTCGTCCATCGTCTCCTCGGGCTCGACGGGCCGCCGCAGCGTCAGGCTCGAGTCAAAGGACACGTTCGACTCGGGCCTGCTGGTGGCCGACTTCGACCACATGCCGGGCAACGCGTGCGGCGTCTGGCCGGCCTTCTGGACCTACAACTTCTCCGAGGACCCCATTTCGGAGATCGACATCGTCGAGGGCACCGGCTGGACGAAGCAGAGCGCCAACACCGTGTCGCTGCACACCTGCGGCGAGTGCAGCTTTCCGAGCCTGACGGGGCCGGAGGTGAGGAAGGACTGCGACATGGGCGGCGGGAACGGCTGCGCGCAGCCCACCAACTAGTCAGTGATAAGCCTCTCCTCTGTCCTATTTCCACTAGTAGTAGGTCGACGGGGTCGAACGAACGACTAACATACCACTCACCTCACTCACTCCAGTCCCGGCTGCGGAGTCGACGGGGCCTCGGACTCGTACGGCACCGGTTTCAACGAGCAAGGGGGCGGTGTCTACGCCACGCTTCTCGACGACGCCGGCATCAAGATCTGGCACTTCCCGCGGCCCAAGGTCCCGGAGGACCTGACAAGCGGCAGCCCCGACCCGAGCGGCTGGCCCAAGCCGCAGGCCAACTTCCAGTCCGGGAACGGTTGCGACGCGGCTAGGATCTTCAAGAAGCAGACCATCGTAAGCCTAGCCTAATCCTGACCCCAAGCCCCATCTATTCTCTCTCTCACAGAGAGTTGTGTAATACGATAAGATCAAAGAGAGACTGACATGGTACCACCCTGGATCTTGTTTCCTTGCTTGCGAATCAGATCATCAACATCGACTTCTGCGGCTCCATCATCTACGACTGGGACGAGCAGACGGAAGGTCACCCGGAGTGCGGCGCGTCGAGGGGCCAGAGCTGCGAGGACTACGTCCGCAAGAACCCGTCGGCGTTCGACGACGCCTACTGGCTCTTCAACTCTATCAAGCTGTACAAGTAACTAGAGCACACTTCGTCACGCCCCAAGTCCAAGTCTATGATGCTGGTCCTTGTGGCGGTACTGCAGAGGCTTAGTAGTAGTGCACCGGTAGCAGTGGGACTGACCGACCTAGGTGCTACGGTAGTGATGGAGGGAAGTAAAAGAACTGAGGTAGTATTAGTAGTGCCTATGAGGAATGCCCCCTCGACAACTAGTAAGACCAAGAATACAAAAACTATTGTAACAGTCTACGTCTGCGCCATTTCCTCAAGCGGAACTGCAGTACTCGATACGGGGATTCCATCTGCCATGGCGATATCTTCCCGCTCACACAGTCGCGGTGATGTGTCTGGTCACGTCACCAACACGACAGTCCTCTGGATCGTGTAGAGGGAGCCGCTCACTCCCGCCGCAGGCGTCGTCCTCGTTGTCATCTCCGTTGTCGGCCGGCCCTGAGACTGGACGTGGCGTCCTTGGACATTTCGAGGATTTTGATACTGATACTAAATAAAGACCTCACAGTCCTCGATCATGATCCTCCCCCGTACTGTTCTCGGAGCCACGGGAAGGACGTCTGTAGAAAGGCGGGCTGCTACAGTCGTCCCGTTCGTTGGATATATGAAGGGTGTTAAGCAACTCCAACACACTCAGGTCGTATGAATCGACGGTGAAACGAAAAAACGGAGTTCGGGGAACTTCCCAGGGTGTATATGAACCGTTGTCGTTTTCCTAAATGGGGCCGAAGTGGGGCCAGGAACTGCTGCACGGCGTCATGGGCGATGCTGGGATGAGGCATGTTGGCCCGGCCCAGATGGGCAGCTCGAGCTTGGCGGCCTTGAGCTGATCCTGGTTGACCGTGAAGTGCACGTTGTGGACCTTGACGAACACCTGGTCGGGCGGCGCCAGTTTGGGCGTTGTCTACTTTGATGCACTTGCTCTCGACGATGACGAGGCTGGGGGATGGAAGCACATGTTAGTAGGAGTCTTCCAGGCCGTGGGGTCGTGGAAGGGAGGTAAGGGATGAGGCTGTCGGGAAACACCTCAGCACAACTGCCAAGGCAAAACGGGACAACTGATGGCTGCCAGTTGTGGAGACAGAATCCTCCCGATTTGGGGTGGCACAGGGGGTG
>PYST01000547.1:0-17562 GCA_003049485.1 Ophioceras dolichostomum
TCCGAGCCCGACGCCACCAGCCGGCCGTCGCTCGAGAAGGCCACCGACCTGACATAGCTAGAATGGCCCTGTAGCGTCTGGCTCAGCTGACCCGTGGCCGCGTCCCAGAGCTTGATGGTCTTGTCGTACGAGCCCGACGCCACCAGCCGGCCGTCGCTCGAGAAGGCCACCGACCTGACCAAGTTAGAATGGCCCTCCAGCGTCCGCCAGCATGCGCTCCATTTGTCTCGTATCACAGGATTTGGCGAAATCCTGTGCAGGGCCTCTCGTCCAAACAGAGCTCTTATAACGCTGTGATTTGGGCTAAAAACAAGGCCAGAAGCGTAAAGTTGAAGGGGATATTTCTCTACTATTAATCCGAAGTAGAGGATATATCGCCAAGTATCGTAGACAAGGTCGATTAGTTGAGGAGACAACTTTTCCTAATAATATTTTTAGCCTTAATAACAGAAAAGAGTAAAAAGAATTATTCGAACTTACTTGACTTTTCAGCAGCTCTTCTAGTTTGACNGACTCTTCCCTTAAGCAAAGCATGGACCGGCCCGTCGTCATGAAGAACATCTGAGACCTGAGCGTCGCATAGATGATCGACCCAATAGATACACGAGTAGGCCACTTCCGCCAAGGGGTTCGGGTCTGGCGGTTGAACGTCGTCGATGAAGAATCCTAGTGTGCGCAAGTTGTACATGTCCCGCCGTAGACTCTGTGTCATACACTTAATCGACCGAGACATGATCAGCCTGTGCCCATCGGCGTATCCAGCGGGGAAAATCTGGGGTAGGATGTCCGAGCGGGTTGGGTCCGTGATGAGGTAGTCTTTTGCCGACTGGTGGACAAAGTAGACGGTCGCGTCCTTTATGGTGAAAAGGCCGCACCGCTTCACAATGTCCTCGTGGGCCGCCTCTTCCGGTAATGCGGCCAAGGCTGTCAGTTCTGACATTCGGAGCGGGCGGTATGCGTTGATGGCAACGATGAGGACCTGTCTGCAGTGCTTTGCTTTTGCGCCTTTGAGTTCGTCGATGCGGCGCATCATCTGCGCGTATACGTCGTTCAACGTTGATGGCGTCTTCCGGACGTACTCGACGACTTCGTCCAGGTCGCATTCCTCAATCTGCTTGCATACAAGGGCCACCCACAGGAAGGTTCCATTAGCCTTCTCGTGGAGGATTGAAGTAACCTCCTGCCGCTTCTTCTCGACGCTGGCTGCAGAGTTCTTCTTGTGCCTCTTGACGAACTGCGACATCTTATGGTCGATGTAGGCTTCGACGGCGCCCCTCACGGCCTCGGCATTCAGCTCAAGGCAAAGATGAGTGTTTTTCGTTTGTCCATCAATAATATACTCAATACTAGGCTCGTTCCTGCTCGATACGAGCCATTTTACTTTTGGATTTTTTGTTGATTCCGAGATCAGTTTGATAAGCTGTTTCACCCCGGGCTCGGTGCTTTTGCACTCGTCGATGGCGTCGATAATGAAGAACGCTTCCCCGAAAGCTTCATCAGCAAGAATGTTGAGAAGGACTTCCCCGAGGCCATAGAAAGCGGTTGGCCCGTCAAACGGCTTCTTCCCGAGGTCTTCGAACTTCGCCACCAGGTGGGGCAAAAAAGCCTCCTTTTGCTGTCGTACAAGCATCCATATCAGGCCCCGGACCACAGACGTCGCCGTATTGAGGCTGTCGTTCGTGCCTTGACAGAAGAAGTATGACAAGCGCGTAGAATTGGGACGCGTTTTGAGGCACTCTTGGATCTCACGGATGATGCCTATGAGCAGCATCGTCTTCCCCTTCCCGGCATCGCCTTTGATCCATAGGAGGGTTCCAGTTTCGCTGTGGTTCCAGTTGACGAGCTTCTTGTACTGCTCGGTATCGAGAATCCACTTGTATGAGTCCTTCAGTAGTTCATCCTTCCGCTGTTGGAGGGATTTGAGTTCCATCGCCATGTCTGCGACGTACAGATCATCCCAGATCTCGTCCGCTCGGGCTTTTACATTCTATATGTTAGAGCCGCTGAGATCTAGAAGAATTCTAACACCAGAAGAGAAAAACAAACATTACTTACTAGGGGCTGTAGTGACATAGTTGAATGTCTGGGGCCCATAGAAAATGCCTTGAGCGCCTTGGTTGCTGGCATAGTTGTTGAAGTCCTGTTGGGCAGCCGGAGAAGAGTCTAAAACCGTGAAGAGGAATGTGTCAACACGATCACGGATAATCATTTTCTACTCTTAAGTAAGCCTTCTATCACCAAAGATAGTATAAAAGGGGGCCGAATTTGGCCAAGAGGACGGACTCACTGGAGGCTGATGACATGGCTTGTGGATTGCGATCAATTAGGTGTGTTGTTTATGGTACCTCCTCGACCAGAGCCCGAACGGCTAGAGGCATGATCTACTAGTTGGATTCGTCGTCATCCGGCTTGGACGTCGGGCTGTCGTCGAGGGTGGGCGCTTGGAGAGGACCGATTCCTCCAACAGCCTCGCCGTCCGCGTCGATTGCCTTGGGCTCCTCGGCGGTATTAGAACTCGGGCAGGGGTGTCATATTTGCCCTGGCGAAAGGCTGAATAAGGTATAACTGCTGGAAGTTAGGCTAGCATGCGGTTGAGGGAACTATTGAAAGATAAAACCACAGTTGTCACGGTCACAGACGCCGAGAGGCTGGGAAGCCAATGTGGTGATGCAATTGACGAAGATTCTGCTATGAGGAGAGAAAGAAGGGAAGGTCTGGAAGAGAGGCTTCCAACCTGGCACAAAATAATGGGTTCTGCCGCAAGGCGGTGAAGGCCAGTGGTGGGCGTGACCGAAAAGTGGGGCCCTTGCGGACAGCGACCGTCACAACAGTAAACAAAATAACACGAAATATTGAAAACTAAGTACAGTACTGTATGGGAGATAGGAAACTACAGGAGATAAGAGAGTACAGGCGACAGGAAAAGACAAGGGATATGAAAGGACAGAAAATAGGAGAAGATAGAAGAGGGTGGATAGGAGAGCGCAGTTTGCGCGAGAACAAGTCCAGGCATGAGTGGCCACGCACCGCTCTGCGGTACAAGGCCTTGGAGGGGGCTCCGGGGGGGTAGTGTGACGGTCGGTACCCACCGGACACCGAGCCTCACCGCTTTGGCAAAACTCTGGGACCCCGCAGCGCCATGCCTTTCACCGCCCTGGTAGAATTCTTTATTTGGTGTCAGTCTGGAAGCTTCCCTTCCAGACCTTCCTCCTTTCTCTCTCCATAGCAGAATCTTCGTCAATCGGATCACCACATTGGCTCCCCAGCCTCTTGGCGTCCGTGAACGTGACAAAACGTTCATGGAACGAAACGGTGATGCCAACCTCCTTCCTGAGCGAGGCGTTGCAGCGCAGTCACAATATGATTGGCTCTCATGTTTTCCAGTGGCGCCCACTGTGATAGAATAGTTGCAGCGTGTGTCCAACGGAACCAACAAGGAGAATTGGAGTCAATTTCTTGCATCCAAAAGCACCCGTTTTCGGCCCTCCACTCTCCCAATACTAATCCGTATGACGGCTGAACCAGTAGTTGGGTGGGTGACCACCAGCGAATCCTCGGTGTTGTATGTTTTATGATTTTCTTTTTGTCTTATTTTTCTCTCTCTCTCTCTCTCTCTTCTCTTTTAGTTTCTACGTAGTCGCCGAGTATCGCCAACGGGTCGGTTCGTGACCAAGCGCAGTATAACATAGGCGGCCAAGCCATCAACGCCTTCGGGGGTCCTCAATGTGATCCGAAATGACGATAGTTGTGTTTGGATAGATAGACGCCAGCCTTTGGCATAGGCTCCTGGACAGGAAGCCCCTGGCAACTCCCAAACTTGTTCCAAAGGGAGGACCGATGATCGACGCCGGTGCTCCGTACTTCCTCGTATAAGTCAGGCAGGTGCTTTGCTCCCACCTTCTCGTGACAGCGTGACCGTGCACCTCAGTCATTGGCTTCATAAACAGTACAGGATTCGCGTGCCTCATTGGCTACGGCATGAGGCTGTGCCTTGTTACAACAATTTCCACGGTCAGACGCTCGCTCAGGACTCAAGGAGCGGTTTCTTGTGGCCGTGAGGAGCTCCTGATGCAAGTCGTTGGAATAACTACCTCTACCTAGGTTGGTCGAGGGCGGAGAAGTGGGTCCCACAAGTCGCCAATGCCGGATGCGTGGGGCAGCCCGTCCTCTCCTGTCTCACCAGCAACGGCGACCTGCGACGCACCAATTGACCAACATCCCTGCTTTGTTTACCAATTATGGCTCAGCCCAATCAAAACATTGCGCCTTGCATGGACTGTCCTCCTATGGCCAAAACGGTTTAAACAATCAACATCGCAACCGCCAGCCTTCCCAACATTTGATCTCTCGAACAACGCACTGGTTGTTCCCTTCTTTCCCACCCGCCTTTTGCCGTGTCGCCAGTCGATATCATTCTTGCTATACCTGGCGCCTCCGGGCATTTTGCGCTTTTCCTCTTCCTCACCACCACAAAATCCCCTGCGAAGATCAACAGAGATCGCGCAACGAGAGACTTGGATTATTAGGTTAGGCTCCCACCCGAGCCGTCTTCCCTCTCGCGCGCATACCAGCGCTGTCTCCTTTTCTGCTCTCTGCGCAGTTAATTTTTGCGCCTGCGAGCTTGACCCCCTTTCTTGCCTTGTTGCCGTGGAGGTGGTCACCACTTCCGTGACTATCGCCGCTCCTCCGCGCAAGAGCATGATCTAGCAGTAGCGGGCAACAGCCACAACTTTGCTTGTCCCTCCCTGTATTCTGAGACTTTCTCAGACCATTGTAGGATGGCCTCAGAGGAGCCGGTTAGTACCTACTTTTCGTCCCTCCTTCTCTTCTGCAGGCAACTGCGTCCCTGCGGGTTGCTCATTGTGCTGATCATGACATCCAGGTCCATCCGCTGCGAATCTCAAAGGACAAGCCTGCAATGGCGAGCTCTCTACCACGAGCATTAACAGAGATATCTCCCACCGAGAAGCGGCGCAACTCCCCGATCTGGAACCAAACGACTAAGGTGAGTCCCGCCCCCGCACCTCCCAAACATTCCTGCATCTCACATTCCACAACTCACGGCGCACGATGCCGCACGATGCAGGCTGTTGTAAACCCCTTGAACCCCTTCGCGCATGACAGCTGGCTGACACGACTGGCATCCTCCCGGTCTGTGTTTTAGAAAATGACACTGAACACCGACTCATCTCCATTCCAGTCATCCCCACTGGACGGGACCACTTCACCGCGGCTTTTCTGGAAGAACCGCAACTTGAATCTGAACTCGGAGAACAGCCTCTATGGCAGTGGTGCGTCGAGCTCGCCCTCACCGACGCGGCGCTCGTCTATAGAGCGCCTGCAGAAGGCCTCCCGCGTCAAGAACAGCAACATCCTCGCCCTGGAGCAGAAGCAGGAATACGACCCGACCAGACTTCCGCAGGTGGAGCGGCCTCTGGCTAAGGTGCAGGGCAATGCCTACGGCGGCACCGGCGTGGCCGGCCTGCGATCTGGCGGTCATCACGGACACCAGCGCAGCGAGAGCAAGACGAGCATTCCTCTGTACAGCCCTACCAAGGTGAACAGCCCCACCAAGGCATCAGCGTCCTCTTCGCTTTTCGGACAGGGCACGCCCACGCCGGCGTTGAACCCGCCACGCACCCCTAGCAAGGATCAGGTATCACCTGTCAAGTCATCTCTCTCGACGAGCAAGTTCAAGAGTAGCTACGACCCGGACGTCTCGGCTGACGCCTCACACGATGAGGATCGGGAGCTGCCCAAGGGCAAGTACCTCCACCGCCATGCCAAGAGCGTCACCTTCGACGCCGCGCCACCCCAGGTCAATGAGTACGAGATGGCCACGCCCGACCTGTCGTCCATCGGCAGCAACTCGCGCGAGGGCAGCTTCGAGTCCGAGGAAGATGACGAGATGGACGACGACTACGAGGACCGATATGGTCTCGGTGAGGCTGGCGTTCACCAGGATGACAGCTTTGACGCGTCTCTGGAGGATACCGATAAGACCCCCGTAGTCGGTCCCGAGGACTGGAGACAAGAGAGCCCAACTGTGACACGCTCAGGCCACTTGGAGGATCCCTTCGAGGGCAGCCCCATGCCTGAGGCTGCGCCAACCACCGCTGCAAATGCGCACCCCCAGCAGCATAGGCGGACAGACTCAGCCGCTTCAAACAGCGGAGATCACCGGCCACTTCCTCCTCTGCCGGGTATGGGACATGCGCGCTCGCAGTCTGCGTCGTCGACTGGCGGCCTGTCTGCGACTGCAGAGCGCATGCTTGGCGCCCAACGTAGCCTTCCATCGCCGCCGCCGGCTTCTGCCTCCAAGTCGGACATCCAGAACATTGGCAATGGCAGGATGCCGCTCGAGGAGAGGCTTCGTCTGATGATGCTGTCGGACGGCGGCAAGACGGCTGCTGAGCAACAGAGAGAGCGCCGCATGCGGCGGGCGGGCACGCGCGATAGAGTCGGCAGTGCCACCCCCGAGCGTGACCTCCACTCTAGCCCCAGCCAACGCATTGGAACCCCAGACAGGGCCCAGGATAACTTCCATGACGAGGAAGACGACACCATTGGAGATCTCTCAGGCCTGGAGGAATACCAACTCCCGCCGCGGATCTCACGCGAGTCGATCCTGCGTCGTGTGAATGGCAACCAGTCCCTCGAGCGTGAATCGGATTACCGGTTCTCATCTCCCATGCCGGGCTCGAGTCCTGACCGGCAGCTGCCTCTCGACCCGGACGTGCCCATCCCCAGCACTGAAGACTCCATTCTTGAAGGGAGCGAGTCCAGCGTGATCATTCATCGGGATGAGGATGCTGACACCGATGTCGATGTCGATCTCTACGAGATCCCCGACCTCTACAACCCCTCAGGCAGGTCTGAGGGCGGGGCGGGTGCAACCACCGAGGAATTGGAAGATGACACGGAGAGCCATTACTCGGACGATATAGCCACTGCTGCCACCACTACAAAGGGCGATGAGGCAGCAGCCGGGCCGGAGGAGGAGCTTTCCACCACACCTCGCGCTACGACGCCGGTTGCTGCCGAGGAGGCAGGCCCGGTGTCGCCGCTGTTGTCCGGTCTCCTGCCGCCGGTGACTAATGGCACTAAGAGCATCGACTTCTCGCGCGGCCTGCAGGAGTACATGCTCCCCAAACCCGTCGACACCGAAGGCCCCAAGATGGCGGATGCCCAGGCATACATGCAGCGGCCGTTCACGCCGCCGGACCGGCCCATGACGAAGCCCGAGTACGACGGCTCGGGCTGGGGTGACGATGATGAGTACGATTACGAGGAACCCAAGACTCCAGACTCGGTGATTCATCATCCAATGCCCGACGACGAGACTCCCCGCGAGTCCCCTGACATCCCGGAGCACGTCGCTACCATCAAGGCGTCCGGCTCCAAACTGAAGACGCGGCCATCAGCCACGCCCACCGACCTGACGGCAATGCGTGAGCAGCGTCGGCAGGTCAGCCGGGAGATTCCAGGCATCCCAGCGATCCCCGAGCGACACCGCAACCGCATCTCACGCGACATGGGTGCCGCCGCTGCCGAACTGAACCTGAGCATGTCTGAAAGCGAGGCGTTCTTGGAGCGGCACCCCAGTTTTAAGGAGCGGAGCCTGACTCTGGATCTGGATCTTGGCCTCAGTCTGGACCAGGACTTCGAGCGGGTCATCGAAGCGCAAAAGGTGGCTTACTCGAACTCTTTCCACTCTCTCGACCCCGTTTCCTCAGCGCCACCGGCCGCTGTCTCCCAACCCTCTCGCAACTCCTCACGCAATGCCAGCAACAGCAGCATGAACAGCGACAATACGCTCACTCGTACCACAGCTGCCAGACAAGCGTCTGATGCGAAGAAGAAGAATGCGGCGGAGGATCACAAGGTGGACGCCAAGGGCGACGACACCAAGGCGAGAGCGCACAAAGCCGCAGCTGGCCGAGATGGAGATGCAGAAGATGAATTGACAACCAACGCTAACATCACTCGTCGCAAACTACAGCGTGGATACCTCATGCGCCAGAATACCAAGGTAGTGTCCGCCACTGACCAACGAGACGACTTCAGGGGCGCGCGGTCTGCGGGCAACTCGCCCGTCAAGCAGGATCGGCCGCAGTCGTGGACGGTCGAGCCCTGGATCGGCCAGGCGAGGAAGAAGAGCGTCCGGAAGAGGACCGGCATCGGCGCCGGGCCCGTCCCACCGCTTCCGGGTCAAGAGAGCAATGTGGCAGGCCTCAACCCGCTCACGGAGGAGGATGTCGCCGCTGAGATGGCCACGGAGGAGAGCGGCGAGCGCGGCAGGCTGTTTGTTAAGGTCATGGGCGTCAAGGACCTCGACCTCCCCCTTCCCAAGAGTAAGTCAAGAAACCATTGCTTTGCTGGTGGCGATGCCATGTGAGAAAAAAGCCAGCATGCCGTCGTCGTAGGATCTTCTGCTAATCATTTTCCCGAGTTCGAACTCGCAGACGAGAGGACTTGGTTCAGCCTTACGCTGGACAATGGTGTGCACTGCGTGACAACCGCATGGCTGGAGCTCGCCCGCAACGCACCCATCGGACAGGAGTTTGAGCTCGTGGTCCCCAACGACCTCGAGTTCCAGCTGACGTTGAACGTGAAATTGACCCGGCCCCCGCCGCCGCCGCAGTCTCAGCAGCTCAAGTCTGGGCAGTCGTCGCCGACCAAGATCAGCCGGGCCAAGACCTCGACCTTCAGCCGGGTGTTCGCGTCGCCCAAGAAGCGCAAGGAGATGGAGCAACGGCACCGCGAGGAGGAGGAGCGTCTCGCAAGGGAGCAGCGCGAGGCGCAGGCCCGCCAGCAGCTGCTGCTCAGCCGCCAGCACCAGCCCACCGCCTGGGACCTCCTCTCCCCGCTGGCCGCCGAGGACGGCAGCTTCGCCCGCTCGTACGTCTGCCTCAAGGAGCACGAGTCGCGCTGCTTCGGCCGGCCTTACCTCGTCGAGGTGGCCGCGTTCAACGAGTGGGCCGCCGAGGAGGCCGCGTTCGCGTCCAGCGTCAAGAGCAAGCGGGGCGGCATCATGGACAGCCTCCAGGCCCAGCAGCAGGGCGGCGGCGTCGTGCGCCGCGCCCCTTACAAGGTCGGCAAGCTGGAGCTCCAGCTCCTGTTCGTGCCCCGGCCCAAGGGCGCCACCGACGACGACATGCCCAAGAGCATGAACTCGTGCATCCGCGAGATGCGCGCCGCAGAGGAGCGCCTTGCGCGCAACTGGGAAGGCCATCTGAGCCAGCAGGGAGGAGACTGCCCGGTAAGTTCCAGCCAGCCAGCACAGCTCCAGCCAGCAAGGCTTCAACCATATCTTTCCCATTCATTCCATGTTCGTTGTTCCTTGCTGACAGACCATTCTCCACTACAGTACTGGCGCCGCCGCTACTTCAAGCTCGTCGGCACCAAGCTGACGGCGTACCACGAGGCGACGCGCCAGCCGCGCGCGACCATCAACCTCGCCAACGCAAAGCGTCTGATCGACGACCGGCGGGCCCTGACGGAGAAGGAGACCACCGGCAAGGGCGGCAAGCGCCGGAGGTCCGCCTTCGCCGAGGAGGAAGAGGGGTACATGTTCGTCGAGGAGGGGTTCCGCATCCGGTTCAACAACGGCGAGATCATCGACTTCTACGCCGACACAGCCCTGGACAAGGAGGGCTGGATGAAGGTGCTGTCCGAGGTCATCGGCCGGGACAGCCTTGGCTCCAACTCGGGTGCTGCTGGCGCTGGTGGTGGTGGTGGTGATGATGATTCGGCGTCCGCTTCTTCCCGCGCTAAGGGCAAGTGGTGCGAGCTCGTCCTTAAGAAGGAGGAGGCGCTCCGGAGGAGGGCTGAGGGGAGGCGCGTGCATTCGAGGACTAAGAGTATGTACCTGTGAGCGAGGCCTGTGAGCGAGGAGTCAGTCAGAGGGAAGGGAGTGCCGTGAGAGGGGGTCGGTGGGTCGGTGGGGGAGTTGTACAGCCAGCAACAACGAACAAGAAGAAAGGACACGACAGACACGCGCATATACGACACAACACGACACGATCGATGACAGTTCTTTTCACTTCTCTTTCTTCCATCCATGTGCCTGCCTACGAGGAAAACATATCATACTAGGTACCGCACATCTTCTGGCAGGATTTCTTAACGCCTTTCTCTGCCTCTCCCCTACCACTTCCCATGCGGAGGCGAGGCCTGAGGATATCGTCGTCGTTGTCGGAGTTGCTGTCAGAACTACGCATGCACAAACACATTGTTTTTGGCTTGATTACGAGGTCGATGGATTAATATTGATGGGGTCATTCTATTCCTTTCACAAACGTTCTCTTTCACTTCATTTCTTATTCCTTTTTTCTTCTTCATTGTGTGTATCTCTTGTTGGAGTATATTCCGCGTTTCGGAGCAGTTGTGTACCTACCTACCTACCTCTCTCTACACTTGCACCATCACCGTCACTTGCGTGCCCGTTTGACATCTTGCCTGCCTTTTGCCTTGCCCTTTCATTCCTCTTGGTTACCGACCCCACCCTGCATGTCTGTCCGTTTGATCTTGGGCGTGACACCTTGCTTGGATACATATGCATGGGCTTGCAGTTCCTGGCTTGTCAGTTGGGCTTGTTGGTCGGTGGTGATTCGGACGGAAAGTGATGACGAGTTGTATGAGTGTTGGGTGATCGCATGAGTACCAATTACCCGGGGGTCCTTAGTTGGAGAGATTGGGGAGCAAGAGCATGGATGGTGTGTAATGGGCAACGACGACAAGACAAAGCGCCTCACGGTCGGTTCTTGCGGTTGACCCTGTTGTGTTGTGGGATCGGTCTATGCAGTTCGTTTCTATTATGGACGGCCCCTGGAAGGGGGCCGTTTTACTACATTGGTGTGTAACTAAATTGTACAGTATTGAAGAAGACGATGAATTTTCAAAACATGGGCATTTCTCTTATTTTTTTAATTTTGTTTTTTTGCCTCGAGTGAGTGTCCATCGTCGATTATCCACTATTCACCATGCGTGGTCCAAGAGATGAAAGTTGAAGCGATGTTTCCGGCATCGATGCGAGCTACCGCTCTCTTTCTCACTCCACCCAGTATTATATACCTAGGTAGGTAGGTAGGTATGTATCTATGTTTGTACCGAGGTAAGTAGGCATGCTATGGCTGCTTCTCCTGTCGTCCATTCCACTCCACGCACTCCTGCAGCTTCACGCCGCTCCCGCCGAAGCAGTCCAGCGCGCTGCCGATCGTGAGGTCGACCCTGCCGCCGCTCAGCCTCTTGACCGTCTCCAGGTCCTTGAGGTGGCGCCCGCCCCCCGCGTACGTCACGGGGATAGAGCACCACTCGGCCAGCCGCGCCACCAGCGTCTCGTCGACGCCGCGCTGGAGGCCCTCGTTGTCCGCCGCGTGGATCAGGAACTCGGAGCAGAAGGGCTCCAGCTTGCTGATTGATTCTGCGTGCGAGGGGGATCGACAGGCGTGAAGCCAGTCAGTCTCAGTTAGTGTCGGTTGGTGAGGGAGCGGCAATGGCACTCCTCTCTCACTCACCTTTGTTTACCTCCATGTCAGTTATAGTCTGCCACTTGTTCATAGCGACGTACCACCTAGAGTCTTCGCCTTCTCCTCGACGGCGGCAGCTCAGGTCGATGACCAACTTGGACGTGTCTCCGCCTAGAGCCTTGATCACCGAGTCTAGCCTAGGTTGGCTGAAGCGGCCATCTGGGAAGAGGAAAGATGTGATAATAACCTGTTATTTATCACGTGTATACGAAAAAGCAAATTAGCACTCAGCATCTCCTACACATGCTGTCCATGGTTCATCGTCCTGTACAAGGGATGGACATCGGCATATTCAGGGGTGATAGACTAGGGTTGGTGAAGGCTAAAAACCCCCCCAAAAAGGGGAAACGGCCACCTCACCTTCTCAGCTCCTGCATCGATCCACTCCTGAGCATTCTCGTCTTTGATCCCGCCGCCGACCTGCAAACCGCCGGGCCAAGCCCGAAGCGCCTCCCTCGCGGCCTCGTCGTTCCCGGGCCCCAGCATGATGACGTGGGCACCGTGAAGACCGGCGTCGCGGTACAGCCCGGCGAAGTGGGCGGGCGGGTGCGGCGACACGAAGTTCGTCTTGAGCTCCGTTGTCGCGCTGTCCAGCGTCCCGCCCACTATCTGCTTCACCTGGCCGGCATGCAGGTCTATGCAGGGTCGGAACCGGGTCATAGTTGAATTTATCTTGCTCGTTTGTTTCTAAGCGCGAGAATATCGATTATAGATTATTCATGAGATGAAAATCGTAGATCAGAATTACCTCCTGGAGCTCCGACTAGGTTTGGTGGGGTAGCTGCTTGGACGCCACAACTGTGATCACAAAGCACTTGCAGAACTTTTTTTTTTTTTTTTTTTTTTCCATTTCGAAAGCCAGCCACCCAACGGGCCACCAACACCCATCCTCTTCCTCTAACGACGGCGGATTCCCCGCGAGAACCCTCCTACGAAACCCGCGAAAGGCGCTATGGCATCTACATTAGGCAAGCGAAAATCGCGAACGCGCGAAACCGACGGCGAGGCGGCAGCGGTTGTGCCCCCCGAGGAAGCGCACGACATCTTCCGTCGGCACTTCGAGGTGCACTTCAAGCCGCTCCAGGCGAACCCTCGCCGCACCCGGCCCGCATCCAATCCGAAGCAAGAACAAGAAGAAAGGAACAGGTACGAGCAGAGGGGAGGAGGAGGAGGAGGAGGAGGAGACCTAGACGCAGACCTGGACTCGGAAGATAGCGGCTCAGAGTGGGGGGGCCTCTCAGATTCGACTGGTGCGGATGACGACACCACAGAAGGAGGAAGAAGCAGCAGTGGTGGTGGCCGCGGCCAAAATCTTTACCGTAAAGGTACGTGCGCTTCCGAAGAAGTCGAGGGAAAGACAGAAAAAGAGTGTGCTTCGGGGTAAATTCCGATTCCGAATCCCATTCCTACGGCCCGGGCAAGGCGGGGAGGGCAGAGCAGGGCAGGGGATCAGAGAGGAAGGGAGGGGATAGGGTGTGTGTGCCCCGGCCGCCAGAGTCGGCCGCCCTTTTTCGTCCCTTTCTGTCTTTCCATCCTTCGCCGTCCCCCTCTCTCGGGTCACCCACTCCTCGGAGAGCTCGGAACCACCGTCAAATGCTCCCTTGGCTCCCATGGCTGACAGACGGGGCTTGCTTTGCTACGCCGACGCCCTCCGCCCCCAGCAGGCCCGGCCAGGCCCGTCGCGACGATGGACTCGGTGGAGGTGGTCGACCACTCGGTCGACCCGCTGGCCGCGGACGGCGCGGCCTCGTCCCCTTCATTCTCATTGAGTAAGCAAGAGCTTAAGGCCTATATGGTGCGTTCTAGTGCCGATCCTGCGCATCCTTTTCTTTCTTTCTTTTTCCTTTTTGCCCGTATTTGCAACCTCGACCTGTTCTGCTCTGCCTCCCCCGGCCACCCCGGCCGCCCCGGCGACCACGGCCACCACCCACCCGGCGGTCGAGATGGCCCGATCTTCGACCGGCCTTCCAAAAAACCCTGATTCTTTTCTTAGCGAACAACTCTACTCAAAACTTTCCTTACCCCAACCTTGGCTGCGCCGGCTGTCCTTAAAAACACTTCAAGGTGTACCCAGCCAGCCAGCGAATGGGGAACACGCGGATCAAGGACGGCAACGGGGAGAATTCATTTTTTTCGTTGCATTTCTTCCCATCTCGTCTTTCATCCGTATATTTTATGAGCCTCGTGCATGAAATTTCAAGCCCAATGGTCCGTCCAGCTGACACCCGATTTTCAACCCGACCCGGCCCGACCGTAAAAGTCATCCCGGCCACCAGCCCTGACCGGCGACCGGGACCGGCCACGCCAGGGGACCAGCAGCAGAACCGCCGGCGCCAGCACCAGCACCAGCACCAGCACCAGCACCAGCAAAACCGGGCGGGCGACCGACCCAGCGGATTCGGCCGACCTGCTCGCCAATGACCTCGCCCTGCAGCGACTTCTCTCTGAGTCACACCTCCTCTCCGAGGCCGCCGCCCTTCAGGACCGCACTAGACCCGACGACGTCGCAACGTCAGCCACTACTACAGCTACAGCTACAGCCGCAGCAATAGCAGCAGCGGCGGGTAATAGTAGCGCGAAGTCATCGTCAGCAGCAGGAGGGGAAAGCTTCTCAGCCGGCCGCCTCCGCCGCCGCACGACCGACCTGCGCCTCCAGGCCCTGGGGTCGCGCGAGAGCGTCTTCACGCAGAAGAAGATGCCGCTCGCGCAGCGGAGGGGCATCGCGCTCGTGGCCGCGGAGAGGGAGCGGAGGAGGCGGAGGGAGGCTCGCGAGTGCGGCCTCGTGCTGGAGAGGCCCACAGCGGCAGCAGCAGCAGTGTCGAAGAAGAAAAAGTGGTCAAATTCGTCGTCGTCGGGGCCTGGGAACGGCATCCGACGGCGAGGGGACGTCGGTGCTCCGTCTGTTGGCAAGCTGCATGGTGCGGAGCTTAGGTTGAGCGCGAGGGATATTCGCTCTGTGGAGAGGGGGAGTAGAAGGGGTGGTGGTGTTGGTGGTGGTGGGAAGAGGAGGCGGGGGAGGTGAGGTGAAGTAAGGTGATATTATGGAAGGGAAATGGGAATGGGAATTCGGGTGAGTGAGTGGAAGGGAGAATCGACACGAGGCTGATGATGGCTTGAGATTGAAGTCACATACGTTTCTCATAGTCTTGCCTACATACATTCCTGGTACCCAGATGCGTAAGGTATCTAAATTCTAGAATAGGCTGCCTAGCACCTGAAAATAGGTCTCAAGTCAACCGCTGTTTGGCGCGGCGTTGCTATCAGTCTCGATGATCAGAACGGCTGAGCCCCTACATAAATTGACATTGTCTAATGTATGCCGATGTAGCCATGAGGCCCTACTCAGCCTTTTTTTTTCTCCCTCTCTCATAGACTTCGGACTTACGAGCCTACCTAACTAAGGCTGCTAGGGGGGTGAAAGATGCACCCGACAAAATGGCACGCACGCCAAAATAGTCCCAGCCAGGAGGGCTTGAAGGTTTTGTTTGATCCTATTTACTATCTCATCATATTTCCGAGGAAGAAAGGAGACCGGTGGCTCGACTTACATACGTACGGGGCGGACGATGTGGCGCCCGCCTTTTTTGGTCCTCTCAAGCCGTGCGTGGTGAGGTGGTGACCAACAGGCTCCTCCGGTTTCCGGTATCAACCAACACCTGTCTATCTTGCGAGGTGGTGGTGGTGTACTAGGAGGGAGAGGAAGGGGCTAGGCCGGACTAGGCTGCGCTAAAACCAGCGCGATTAGAGTGTAAAATGCGTCGAAAGGGGGTGGGTGGTCAATGTTTTGAGGGACGGGATGGACGGGAGGAAGGAAGGAGGGGCGAGGCAAGGCACTTTAATTTCTGACTCCGTGAGCCTTGCATATTGGTGTGTGTCTATGGGTTATGCGTGTGTGGTCGGTCACAAACAGTCAGTTCATCGTCCTGTAAGGTCTTTGACGTACGTGGAAAATGAATGTGTTTATCCAAATGCGTGGATAAACCAACAAGATCATGACATATACAAGAAAGTTCACCCTCATGGGATTTGTTGTTTGTGCATCTGATTTATATAAAACATCTAGCTACGAAGATGGCCGGCCCTCAGGACTGTTGGGGGATCGAGTTGGATTGAAAGCGCTTGTTCATCATCGGCTCACACACCCGAGAGAAGAAGCAGAGCAAGGAAAAACGAAACATAGTCTATCATCCATCCGTCCCGTCCTGTTTATGTCCAGGTGGACAGAGGTAGTAGTGTGGTATCTTCCCCAGCTACAACTAGCGCGCCTCCGCGAATCGCCCTTTTTTGTGGTGACCCATCATCCCTATCTTGTAGCCATCTCTTGGAGATAGATACCTAGATAGGTCCATAGATCTCCTCCCTTCCGTTCCTATCCTGACATACTCTACCTTAACAATCAAGCTCCTGGGGGAGAAACAGTCCCACTCCGGTGTAGAAAACAAGGGCAAACTGCTATATATACACTTTGTATGTGATCTGCTTCTTCTTCAACAAATGCGTCCCCCCTGGAATCTCATCACTCGGGTGGCGGCGTTTTGTTGCTTGCGTGGGGAGACTTCCCGCCCCTCGTTCGCGCTGGGGTGGAGGCGGAGCCGGGCCGACCGGAACTCTCTTTTTTGCACCTCATCCCCTAGCGACTTTCTATAATGTGTTTTTGTGCGTTGTGTTTTGTGCGGCGTGCGATGATAGCTTTGGTTTGTGGTTTGCGATTTGTTGGGAACACTTGGTTTTCTTTTTTTTTGGTCGCCGCGGAAGATGATATCTGTCCGAGGATGAGAGGTGCATAGAGCAGTGCGGAGGAAGAAGAAAAATGAACGTCATAACAAGAAATGAACAGGTGAAAAAGAAGAGAAAAATGAGATCAGTTATCCTCCGATATAACACGGCAAGACGCATGAAACCAAAGGCAGCAGGCAGGGTAGGAGATAAACGCCCAGTGGAAATGTGCCGTGCATAGGAGAAGTAAGAAAACGAAGAGATCCGGGCCTCTCGAGAGGCGGAGCGGATATGAACGGAGAAACAAAACACAGTATAAAAAGAATAGATAAAATCACACCAAGCCGGAAAACCCCATAACTCGTCTCATGTGAAACCCATAACAACATGCAGATATAAAACGGACAAAAAGGAAATTGTACAGAGCGAGGGGGTGGTAAAAGGGAGCATCGATCGCGAGAGCGACGGTTGCGAAAGCAGCTGAGCCGAGAAAGCTTTGGGCGATCACATCACGCCGCCAGCGTTGATGGCGTGCGGTTGGCTCATCGTCATCGGCATGCTGAGCGTTTGCAAGCTGTTGAACGGCGCGTGGGAGAGCGTGGTGGCCTGGTTGAGCCCGTTCGTTGAGGGTGGGTGGGAGTTGGCAACAGAGTTGAGAGACGCAGTCACGTAGCCGCCGTCCGAGGTCGGTGAGGCCTCCTCAAGGGATCCGAGCTGGTCCTCGCCAGAGTAGTCCTCCTCCTCCTCGCCCGAAAGGACGAGGCCTTCGCCGCCGTCTGCCTTGTCATGAGTCCGCTTGTGCCTGGAAAGGGGAGGGGAGAAAAAAAAAAGAAAGTTAGTCGTTGCCACCGGTTACTCGAAAGGGGGTTGGTTTGTTATTTTCTTCGTCAGTTTCCTGTGAAGAGGTTGTGCTGCTGCTTGTGTAGTGGCGCGAGACGCGGCGATGGCTGTTTGGCTGTTTTTTGATTTCTTTGATTTTTCTTCTTTTCCTCCCAGGGAGCAGTCTGGTTGATGCCTGGGGCTGACAACGACCGACACTCCCTGGTTTGTTACAGAGCAAGCACACAACATCTTCTTCAACAGGGTCTTTTTCGTTTTGGTTGGGTTGACAAAAGAAATGATACATTAAGGAAAGGTTAGGGGCATACTGTGCTAGGTTGTCTGATCGGGAGAATGCCTTGCTACAATAAGGGCAGATGTAGGGTCTTTCTTGTGTATGGGTTCTCACGTGTCTGGAAATTTCGGTCAGATTGCACGCCGGAGGGTATTTCAAACGGTTGAGTTCGTCAAAATATCTTTCGGGGAGGGGGGGAGG
>PYST01000548.1:0-17442 GCA_003049485.1 Ophioceras dolichostomum
AGTTACTCGCCATCCTCCATGTCTCTGAATGTTATACCCACATCCCGGGCACGGCTTCGACGTCATCGCGATCTCGCGCTGGCTCCTCTCCTCCTCCTCCTTGCGCCGCGCCGCCTGCCGCCGCAGCTCGTCCGCCCTGCGCTGTAGCTCCTCGCGCTCCGCCCTCTCGCGTGCCTCCCGCCTCTCCCGCTCGACCCTGTCGCGCTCGCGCAGCTGCTCTCGCATCTCCTCCGCGGCTAGACCCTGCGCGAAGGCGCGGTCTGCATGCTCCAACAGGAGGTTCTGGTGATGATGCTGCTGCTGCTGTTGCTGTTGCTGTTGCTGTTGCTGGGACTGAGACTGGGATTGGGACTGGGACTGGGCCTTGAGCTCGAACCGGGCCACGAAGTTCTCCGGGTCTGAGGTCAGGGAGTCGTACTCAGCGCAGCTGAGGTTCTCGTGCCAGGCCATGCCGTGGCGGGAGCAGTATACCAGCGTGCAGTGGAGGCAGGTGACTTTGTTTCTGGCGCTCTTAGCGTCTTCGTCGTCGTCGTCCCGCTGCTGGTCGTTGTTGTGGACTTGGCCGTATCCGCAGCCGGAAGGGCACCACTTGAAGTTTGGGTCCTGGGAGACGGCTGTGCGGAAGGAGAGGGACTGGTATCTGGAGACAGAGAGGGGGGTGGTCAGTAGGGTGGTGAGATTAGAACACTTAGGTAGGGTATTGTAGCCACTTTGGTAGTACAGGGTAGGTATTTTGGTATTACAGGGTAGGCACATATGTACTACGGGAGAGAGAGTATGTAAGGTATGGTATGGTAGAGTGAGGACTCACCGCTCACGGGTCTCCTGGTCGGCATACTGCTGAACGTCATCGTACTCCAGCAGAGCCCTGCACTCAGGGCAGCGGATCTCGTTCCAGACCCTGTTGTTGAGGTCTGTCCGGATCGAGGTGGCCAGGCACTCGAGACACGTCGAGGGCGGGTGCTCGCACCGCCGCGTCACGGCCAGGCCAGGGAAGTCAGACGCCGGGCGCGAGTCGGCGCAGACGACGCACTCTATGTTGCCGCTGAGCACCGCGGCAGGCACGCGCTGGTTCGTCATGACCACTCTGTTGGAGCCTTGATCTTTTTGATATCTTCGGCCAAATCTGCAGAGAAAGGCAAAGAAGATGGGATGAAAGGCACGCCAGTCAAATTGTTAGTCGGTCATTCATGAAGCGGAATGGACAGGAGTGAGTGAGTGCCCGGGATGGAAACCGCTGAGAAAGACGAGGTGGATTGGAGGAGTAAGAAGCACGAAAGATGGAAGTTGAGAATGCTAGAATGGGATGGATGGACGGCAGGGAGAAGAGAACCGCTGCGTACCCGAAGTCGCTATCAGGGAAAACTGGGAGATCGTCCGGTAATGTCGATGCAGAACTTGAAGCTTCTTGACTGCGAAGGAAGGCAATGGTCATGGCATTCTGCCGCGATTCGAAGAGCTCCAAGTATGGGTTACTGAACTCGAGAGATGTTGATGCTGCCGTAGCAGCTGTCGATGTTGATGATGTCGTAGGTGTGGTATTCTCTCGTGGTGGCGTGGCGTGTGCCCTAGCTGCTGCTGTTGCTGTCGTCCTCGGTTGGCGTTGCTGATATTGCTGCTGTTGGCGATATGGATGCTGAAACCGTAGCGCGGTGGGATAGACGCGTTGCTGAGGTAGGGTGCTTGCCCGGGCATGCCTTCCCTCCTGACTTCCCTCCCGAGTTGGAAATAATGCAGCTACTACTGGCCGATATGGTGGCGGTGGCTCTCTGCTAGCTGGCAGTTGTTGTGGCAGTTGTCGTGGCAGTTCTCCTGATAGGTCTCCTCCGGCAGGCAGAGCTGCACTTCCGTCTGGCGGAACAAGAGATCTTGGCGAGGCTCGTACGTTCGATAGCATCTTGTTCACCTGTAGGCGAGAGGCCATCAACCACGGCGCTGATTCCTCGTCCTTGTCCACCTCTTCATGTTCGTCATCGGAGTCGAACCCAGCGAGTATCGCCGGATTTATCGCCCCGTAAAAGGTTCGCCTTGCTTCTGCCGCCATCTTGACCGGCCTCCAACCTCAGAACAAAGAAAACTAAACAATAGTCCGGGATCTATATTTCTGTAGTTCTTCAGGCCTTCATTCCCTTGATTGTTGTCTAAGACGGTGTCGTCCTATAATGAGGTGCGTTAATACATCCCTCGCGGATCGTTACATCGCCACGCGATGCGGCTCTAGCAGTAGATAGCTTGGAAGCTTTGGGAAGAAATGACTCCCAACACCTTTTGCGAAGGGAATGAGCACTCTGGCATTTAATCCCGGTACCCAGACGGTTACTGAGACGGTTTTGCAAACGGACGCTAAGACGTTCTGTGCAGGGAAGCTATCAGCTTCCCCGCCACCACATCCTGACGGGCGCTTGGCCGCCAACCACTCAGACGGTTTCAAACGGATGGTCGGGACGTGTCAAGCAGGCAGTGCATGCAGGCGATGGCTGGGAGCTTGACAACCGGGCATGTACTTTTCTGTACACCTAGGACCGTGCAACGCAGCTAGCCAGCCTTGAGCGGGTACCCGTCCCAACTAGCAGAGGCAAGGCACACCTCCAGTTAGGCAGTCCTCACTCACCATTCGCCCTAAGTCGGTGCCTTTTTTTGTCACCGAGCGAACACTTTATCAAACAGATTACCCTCTGAATTTGTGCGTGATTAAGAGACCTAGGTACTGATGATTTACGCTTTCAATGACAATGTGAACCCTGCATACTAGATAGGTAGGTAGGTACTTACTTTACCGAATTGACGAAGTTGTTCCAGAGCACCAAGATGCCAACCTAGCTTCCTCCTCCCCCTCCCGACGACGACGACGAATTCTTCGCACCAGGCAAAGCCCAACTCCACGCCTGGCGCCCAAGCTGATCAAGCCTCAGGCTGCCTCCTCCACCGTCCTTTTCGTCCTGACGCGTCGGGTGCATGATCTGGTACATCAAAGTCTTCTCCGCCCCAGCAGAAGCCAGGAATTTAGCCCGCTTCTCGACGGGACCCCACGCGACGAGCAGCTGCTGCTTGCAGACCACCGCCTTCTCCTTCATGGCATCTCTCTGTCCCACCTGCCGCACGTAGACGCCCGGGGACAGCGTCAGGACGCTGTGCAGGTTGTCCTCCAGCTCCTCCCTGGAGGGGGGCTCGTCGCCGAACTTGGCCAGGCTGAACGTGCGGCGGTTCTGCAGGATGTTCTTGCAGTCCAGCTTCGGCAGGGCGTCGTAGAAGTCCGGGGAGGTGACGGGCTCGCGCATGTTGGTCGCGGCGGCACCACGTTTCGGGTCGGCCATCGCTGCGGAGGAGGTAAGAGAAGAAGGAGAGGCGTAGGCGAAGACGGTGAACGGGTCGAGGTCCATGAAGAACGAGTGCGTCGACAACTGGAGCTTCTCGTGGAGCATCACAGCGGGCTGGACGACGTTCTTGCTGAAGCCCCGCATGACCACGAAGTGGCTCTTGTGGTCGTAGAAGGCGCTGAATAGGGAGGCCAGGTCGAAGGCCAGCTGCTTCTCGGCCTTGTTCCGCCAGGTGGGCCATGATGGGTGCGATAATAGGGCGTTCATGGTCTCGGCGCGCCAGTTTCGTATGGAGAATATGTCTTGGGCCGAATTGCCGTTTCTCATTAGCATTTATCCTTTCGCGCTGCGAGCAAGCGGGGGCAGTGGCATGCAAAACTTCTATGGACAACTCACCCCTCTTCGGCTGAACAGCCAGCTGCATCGAGCTCTCGATCGTGGAGATGAAATCGACGAACTCCGGCGCGGCGCCGTAGAGGACCCCCGAGAAGACCTTCTCGTGGAGGAAGCGCATGACGATGGCGATCAGCACGTCCAGGTCGGTGTCGGGGTACGTGCACGCCAGGGTGAGGTCGGCATGCTGCTGCATCATCTTGCGGATATGCGCGACGATGGAAGGGTGCTTCTTGACGTTGGCAAGAATCACCTGGATGGAGTCTGGCTCCTCTAGCAGCTCGCCGACGAAGTTCTCCATCCAGTTGGAGACGCTGCTGAAGAGCGCCTCGAAATCCTATTATGATGCGGTCGAGATGATGTTAACATCACGGCTTTCTTGTGGGGGCAGCTAGGAACAGCTGGTGTCTAGAGTGTGCAGGTAAGTTAGGGTAGTATTATGCAGAGGGAAAACACTTGCGTTTGCGACCTCCTCGGGTGTGACCTCTCGTCGATATGGCTGGAGGGCAAATATGTGCGATCGCGACGACTCGAGGTCTTCCTTTAACTGCTTGACCATAGCCTCCAGCTGCTCAGTCGTGAGCTTGCCGGATGGGATTTCACCTTCCGCTCCGCCGGTGCTGGTGCTTATCGGCCCGCGAGCAGCGGCGAGAGAGGCTTCGGCCTTGGTGGCACGCTGAAACTCCAGCGTCAACTGGCGACGCAGCCTCTCATTCTCGGCTCGCAGTTCCATCTCTTGAACACTTGGGCGATCATCTTTGCTCGAGACTGGCGCCTCATGGGCAGCGGTGGTGACTCCTTCCATGGCATCTGCATCGAGAGGCGTCCCAGCGGAGTTCAGATGATCGACCATAGCAGAGCTCGGGCGACTCGCTGTGTCGTCTCCGAGGCCGGGCTGCTGCTGATAATGGGACCGCAGAGCCAGGTCCTCGCTGAAGAGGAGCGTGTCGGTTACGACAGCGGCCGGTCCGTCGTCATTTCCCTCTCCGCCCATTGTGCTACTGCCAGGAGCCGTTGGTGGGTTGAAATTCAACGGATAGGAATGCTGCAAGCAAGCGTCATCGATGACAAACGAGAGACAGTCTAGTTCCCACTACTCCTATCACGTAGGTACGTCGTTGCTTTTCCTTTGCTGTTCGTTTGCTTTTCGTTTGCTTTTCGCAGCCTCTCCACGGAAGCCACAGAGGCTGATGACTGCAGTAGGGTTATCGAGGTTTAGGCAGGCTGATGAGGCAAGACGCTGGAGCAGAAGAGGTACATGGAGGTACGTACAGGTACTTGCGTGCTTTCCTCAGAACAGGAAGGACAACTCCGAGGGGCGCAGTCGATGTCCCCACCTCAGCTTCCATGGCAAGGCTCTGGACTGCTGCAATACCAAAATTGATCTCCATGTTAATAATCACAGGAAATTGGAAGTGACTAGACGCAGTTTTTTCAGGAGTATTACCTAGGCTACTGCCTCTGCTCTTCGCCGTTGCATCCGGTTATTTTTGATTTAGCAGACGGCACCATTCTATTTTAGAGATGTGAAAGGCAACAGAACTTGGATGACCTCTGAGGGTGTAAGTTGAATTGAGTCATTCATCTTGGGATCCAGCAGGTTTACAGGCCTCATCCTCCCTGCAACGGCCAAGTCCTGACCCACTCACAGTGGTCTGGGGCTGCCTAGCGGTCCCGCCCGGGACACTACAGCACAGAGGGCCACCGCCAAGAATGGTGTGGTGGGGCTTTTGCTGGAAGGGAGTCTTGGTGGTGTCTGCCCGTTGTCACACGGTGGCATATTTTCACTATCATAGGTTGAAGGGCACCCGTTGTAAAAACGGACAACATGAGACGGAGGCCCTGGTACCCCACCCCTCGTGGCCATTCAGCCGCAACGGAAACGGAAGGGATGGAGGGGTGGCACGTTGAGATAGGACCCCCAGGCAGACACAACAGCTGGACAGCCTGACCTCAACCTGTTGAAGATCTGGTCGGCAAACGTGGGTGAGGTTCTTGAGGCCGCGACGACACATTACTCCCGCCTGTCTTAAAAGTCAACACCGATCTCGAGGAACGAGTTCAAGTTCAAGCCTGCTGAAAGGAACGGGAGAGGTAACTCGAACAACGGCCCTTGATATTGCTTAGCTTGCTCGGCTTACAGAGAGGCGGCAGTCCCTTTCAGTGCCTCAAGAGGTAATAATATTATTTCCCTCTACCTCGCCTCACCATTGCGTCCGTGGTCGTAGCCTCGCTTTCAGTCGTCACCACCACCACCCGCAAAGCCAAGCCTCTGTTGATTTCTTCGCATTCGTTACACACGCACGCCTCCTTCCCTCAAGATGGATTTCGATAGCATCAAGATAAGTGAGCGCAAGATCATCGTCGGCATCGACTTCGGCACGACCTACTCCGGAGTTGCCTGGGCCGAGACGCAGCGTCCAGACCGGCGCAATCCCATCTCGACATGGCCCATCAGTAAGTCAGTGCGCGAGGGCGAGAGCTCGGAGAAGGTGCCGACCAAGCTCCGCTACGCCGGTAAGGACAAGGACGACGTGCAATGGGGCTTTTCGATTCCCATCACTGCTCCGCCGACTGAGACCATCGAGTGGTTCAAGCTGTAAGTTTCCACGGTTCGTTTGCGTTCTGAGTTACCTGCTCTGTGCGTGCTAACCGCAGCGTAAATAAAATTACAATAACAACAACAAAAAAGTGATCTGGACCCTTCCATGCAATTTATGGGAGATGAGATCAACAAAGGCAATAGCGCCCGGTGGGAGGGCCGGAACGCCGACAAGCTGGTGACGGACTACCTCACGGCGCTGGGCGAGCACCTGATGTACACGCTGCGCGAGAAGCTCGGCGCGGACGTGATCAAGAACACTCCCCTCGAGTTCATCATCACCGTGCCGGCCATCTGGAGCGACCTGGCCAAGGACAAGACGCGCCAGGCCTGCCAGAAGGCCATGGCGCTCTCCGGGGCCAGCGCCAGCGCGCCGATCCACATCGTGTCCGAGCCCGAAGCGGCCGCCATCTACGCCCTGCACGGCCTGGACCCGCACGGCCTCCAGGTCGGCGACTCGTTCGTCGTGTGCGACGCCGGCGGCGGCACCGTCGACCTGATCACCTACACCATCACGCGCCTCAAGCCCGTGCTAGAGATCCAGGAGGCCGCCCCCGGCTCCGGCGCGCTCTGCGGGTCCGCGTTCCTCAACATGCGCTTCGCCAAGTTCCTCCGGTCCAAGCTCGGCAAGGAGGAGGGGTTCGACGACGAGCTCATGGCCGAGGCCATGGAGCGCTTCGAGAAGACCATCAAGCGCGCATTCACCATCACAGCCAAGCCGGACGAGACCTTCGCGGTCCCCGTCGGCGGGCTGGCCAACAGCAAAGAGCTCGGCATCGCGCGCGGCCGCTACGCCCTCAAGGCCAGCGACCTGAGCGCCATCTTCGAGCCGGTCGCGCAGTCGGTCATCAAGCTCGTGCAGGACCAGATCGCGGCGTCCAAGGTGCCCGTGCGCGCCGTCCTGCTCGTCGGCGGGTTCGGCGCGTCCGCCTACCTGAAGGGCCGGCTCAAGAACTCGCTCGGCGAGGAGGTGGCCGTGCTGCAGCCCCCCCACGCCTGGCTGGCCGTCGTGCAGGGCGCGGTCATGAAGGGCCTGGCCCTCAGCGCGCCCGAGCGCCTGACCGCGGTGGCGGTGCAGAACCGAAAAGCCCGCAGGCACTACGGCACCGAGTGGCGGTCGAGGTACGACGAGCGCCTGCACGGCGCGCACCGCGACAAGAGGCACTGGTGCGGCCTGGACGGGTGCTACAAGATATACACCATGACGTGGTTCATCCGCACGGGCGACACCGTCTCGGAGCGCGAGCCGTTCTACACCACCTTCATCTGGACCGGGCCCGTCTCGCAGGGCAGGATCCGGAGGGTCAAGATGGAGATCTACGGCGACTGCGCGCCCGCCCGGACCGCGCCGACGTGCAGGGACGACAACGTCCAGCTCGTCTGCGTCGTCGAGGCCGACGTGAGCCACATCCCCGAGAACCTGCTGAACAGGCGCAGGGGCAACGACGGGCAGATGTACTACGAGCTGAACTGCAAGATCGAGGCAGTCTGTGAGTCCTCTCTCTCCTCTTTCTCTCTTCTTTTCTTATTTCCAGGCGGGGCAGCGCTTCCGGCAACTGCAGTGCATTGCATTTCAACCCCTGGACTGTCAGTGATGACTTGCGTTGTGCTAACCTCTCTGTCAGATCTCTCTGCCTCCACACAATACACCCTCATTTATAATAACCAGCGCTACGACACGGTCACGACGGAGTACGTTTAAACACAGCATAGCATGGCACGCCTATCATGTATCATGTGTCTTTTTCACCTAGCAGGCATTCAGAGAGGACTTCCTACGTACCCATGTTGGGAGATGCTTGACTATTCGCTCTTTTATTTTTCTCCTTTGATGCCGATAGATATACCTTTCCCGGACTTTTGTGTTTTTTAATGGCGGATAGTTTCTCATGCTTTGTTCAGTGTTCTTTTACGACAGCGACGAGGAAGAAGGAAAAATCATTGCATATGCGTCTTATCAAGTAGGTGTTTTTCATGGCCCAATTCTCTCAGCTAGCTCAAGCACCTCTCGACCTCCTTCGGTCCCAACTATTCACAAGACACCATTTTCGGCGCGATGCACAGCAGACTCTTTACTACTGCATGCAACGGCACATTCGCTACATCGTCCATTTACCTAGGTAGGCAAGAGACTTAGGAAGAGGGACGTGTCTAATAACATGTTCTTTCACTGTCGCCTAGCTGATGCCTGCCTCGCTATCCCTCATGCTCCCTTAAGGACCATCCATATCCGTTCACCTAGACGCAATGGCGACATATAGTAGTCTCCTGGCACTTGGAAGTCTATTTGCATACGTAAGGCACCTGGGTAGGTAGGGACCTGACGTAGGTACCTTAGATAACTATACCTCGGCACCCAGGCACATACAACACCCGTCATCAGACCTCCATACAGAAATGAAAACGAAAAGGCGACTTTCTGTCTACATCCCCCAATCCATCCAACTACATCCACCCCCTCTATCTATCCTTCTATCCAACCATCCACCCTATCTCATCTAAACCGCTTCGCAGCCTCAGAAAAGCTCATCCCCCCCTTAATAGCCTCCGCCATCTTCGCGTCGGCAGCCACCTGCCTCGCCATCAGGGGCAGCGCCTGCTCGGCCAGGCCGCGGGGCAGTACCACGACGCCGTTGACGTCCCCGACGATGTAGTCGCCCGGGTTGACGGTCATGCCCGGCTGCTCGTCCGACTGGAGGTCGACGGGCACGTTGACGGCCGCCACCTTCAGGAGCTCGGCGGGCGGGGCGGTGCCGACGTCGCGGGCGAAGATCTGGGGATGGGGTCGGGGCGGGCCATTGAGTCGGTCAGGAAGTCAGGAAGTCAACCACCGTACGTTGACGGGTAGGTGGCTAGTAGGGGTACATAGGCAGGTAGGTACCTACATAAGGTAGGTAGTTGGTGGTGGTGAAGGGCCAGAGGGAGGGAGGGGGAGTGGGGAAACGGGATTGCATGAAGGGGAGGGGAATGGAGAAAGATACGGCGGCGATTTGAGAGCATTCTATACCGGGTAGTTGAGATCTCGTTGCTCCTGCACGTCCCTGAACCGACCGTCGATGACGGACCCGACGGCGCCGGAGGCGATGGCGCGGGTCGACATGAGGCCGCCGTAGACGGCGTTGGGGGTCTTGGCTGGGCAGGAGACGAAGACCACGGCTCCTAGTGGGACGGAGTCGATCTATTTCGTTTTTGGTCGGCCAGTCAGTCAGTCGGTCAGGCAGTCAATCACTTAGTATTGCCTCACCTGAGGGGGGAGCGCGAGCGAGGAATGATGACTCGCTTGCTCGCCTCTCTTGGGAAAAGGGTGTGAAAAAAAAATCGACTTACATAGTGAGACGGATGCTTTGGAGCCGGGTCGTCGTTGGAGACATACTTGACCGTGTACGCCGGCCCGACCATCTTGGTTGGCCCGTCCTGCCGCTGAGGGGACCACATCGTGAGGCCGGAGAGGAAGCCGCCGTTTCGGAACTTGAGCTTGCAGAGCGCGTCCGAGACGTCACATCTTTTTATTGTGATGTATCCATTGGAAGGTGAGTGAGTGAGTGAGAGGACAATTAAACAGACAATAAGACGTCCACGATACCGGGGAAAGAGCATGCATGGGCGGCTGGTTGGTTCTCACGTCGTGTAGTCATGCAGGGCCTTGACGATGGGGTCCTCTTCGGCGACGGTGGCGGATGCCTGTGATGTCATGGTGGAGGATGCGCGGGCAGCTTGAGCTTGGGCTTGAAACCTAAATTGAGAACAGTACCGCTGGAGTGGTGCTGCTGCTGTTCGGGAAGTGGCAGAAAATGCGCGAGTCTCTGGCCTGAGGAATCTTACAACAAACATTTTATAAGCTAGGTACCTATCTATGAATAATTATCATCTAGTGAAGGCGTTTGCGAGAACCATTGCCTCTCCCGCCACACGGGCGGCGCCGTTCGGCAGTCGTCCAGCATCAATGCGGGTCCAGCTGTCGAACGGTGGAGAACCGCATGTGAACCGGCCCGACGGAAGCTCCAGTGGCTAACATACGGGGAAAATTCTGTCTTTCTATCACACCTATCTAGGTAGTTAGCCAGGATCACTGTTGATACTTTAGCTTAAGTCATCTCATCTCATTCGTGGTGGTGATGTTGGGATGATATTTGCGTCTATCAAAACTACACCCCCGCTAGGAGCCAAGTGAACATCAAAGAGAACAAATGAAACCGACTCTCTCTCTCGACCACCATCAGATCGCCGTCACATACCCTGCGTGCGTAAAAATAACAAAAAGAGACCCATACCCCGAGAAACGCTTGTGATGTAAGAGAGGCATGATACATTGGTGTGTGTCTTTATGTGTCTTTTCATGATAAGTCTTGTCTTCCGTTACTTCGCTCCTTCCCTTTCGCTTCCCGAAACGCCGTTGTCCTAACATGGTATCTTTGCGCATTTGCCCTACTGGGGAAAGTTATTGAAAGAAGATGATAAGAAATCGTCGTAAAATAAACAGAAAGAAAACAAGAAGCAAGGGCGGAAGGTGTGTTGAGAAGAACGAATGTGGTGAAAATTGTGGGTTGTAGAATGTTAAAGTGAATGCTGGCGACAATCTTTTGCTTTTTGTTCGTTTCCTTTTTTTATTCTCACATGGCGAAGCTGAACTCCTGCTTGATCTTCGGACTAGGTGTCTGGAGTATTGTGGTAGTGGCACTGCCACCAGCAGGCCAAGCAGCCGCAGCACCAGCAGCACCAGCAGCACCAGCAGCACCAGCGGCACCAGCAGGACGACGAATGCACCACTCGTCGACGACGCTGGGGCTCTGCGAGATCTCGCCTCCCCAGTCCTCCTTGTACCTCCCCGTGAGCAGCACCCTGCACGCCTCGAGCCTGCCGTAGAGGTTGACATTGTCCGCGGCGCGCGAGCAGTGCTCGTCGATGATCTGCAGCACCCCCCTGCCGCTGACGTCGCGGGCGTGCACGTTGGCGCCCCTCTCCAGGAGGGCCTTGAGCGCCGTCTTGCGGCCGAGCCTGGCGGCCAACAGCAGGGCCGTCTCCCCCTGCCGGTTGCGCGCCTCGATGCGCGCGCCCGAGTCGAGCAGCGTGTTGAGGATGCTGACCAGGTTCTTGTGCCGGTCCTCGTCGTGGTCGGTGATCTTGTCGACGAAGGCCATGAGCACCGTGTTGCCGCTCGCGTCGTAGTGGTTCACGTCGATCCCCGGGCTGGTGAGCAGGCCCTGGAGCAGGCGGAGGCGGCGGCCCAGCGGGGTCTCGCTGCCGTTCTCGCCGCTGCCGTTGGGGCTGCCCAGGTCCTTCTGCGCGTACTTGCGCTTCGGAGGGCGGCGGGCCGCCAGGGAGGTGGACCGCTCCTGCAGCGTGTCGCTCTCGAGGATGACCTCGGCGAGGCAGTGCAGGCCGTTGCGGCCGCAGGCGTCCTCGATCGAGGAGTTGCTGTGGGCCGCCATGATGGTGCGGAGGAGGCCGGCGTGGTGCTGCGCGAACATGTCCACCACGCCCGTGGGCGACGTGGTGCCCGTGGGCGAGTTGAGGACCTCCTCGGGCAAGGGAGAGAGGAGCTGCTCGTGCTTCACCGCGGCCGCGGACAGGGCTCCCTCGCCGGCGGGCTTGTTCCCGAAGGCGTCGCGACGGGGCAGGACGGCGCGGTCGAAGGTGTTGAGGATGTTCGCGACGGCGCCGTCGTTGGGCACGAAGGACTGCAGGCGGTGGAAGAAGGTCCGGCCGTAGACGTCGCATAGCGAGAAGATCGTGGGGCAGACCTGGCGGAGCTGGTGGAGGAGCTGCAAGAGCGGCGAGGATTCGTCGAGGGTGAAGAACCACCACGGGGCCAGCACGTGGAGGAAGGTCTGGCCCGCCGTGTTCTGCGTCAGGAGCTGCTCCTCGGTGCACGCGAGAATCATCTGGTACAGCCGGTAGCATTCGAGTTGGGTGGCAAAGAGATGCAGCGGGGTGTTGCCGAACAGGTCTGTAGAGCTGAGCCTCTCCGGAGTGGGGTTGTGCAGTATTTGCTCGGCGGTCTCTGAGAGCTGGCCGTCTGGGCCTTGTACCCAAAACTCTTCGATCTGGGAAATGCTCAGGGCGATGTCGCCCCACGTCGTGGGATAGAACTTGCAGGTTTGATAGGCGGCGAAGAAGTCGCCTGGCAGGGCATGAGTGACCTCCGACGTGTTCTCCGCAGTGTATATCTCCTTGTCACGGTTAGGCTGCGGTGTGATGAGGTCTGGCGGGAGCGAACCGGTGCTTTGAGGCCCGTCCGCGCCGCCCTCGGTTCCAATGGTCCACTGGCGGATCAGGAGAGAGACCTGCTTGGCAAAGTGGTTGGAGGAGACAGACATGCGCTGCTTCAGGTTGCGGATGCTCGGCGTGCTTGCCGTGGTGGACGCGGAGAACATGGTGCTGCTCTGGTTCAGGCGTTGGGGCGTGAACATGGACGGAGAGAATGCGGTTCCCTCGACGGCCGACGTCGGCGGGGTGCCGTAATAAGCACTTCCCTCCGACCATGGGCCGGTGCTGATGTTGCCCGGAGAGCGGCTGCTGCTTCCGACTGGCGACGACGGCGACGCGACGTCGAGGTGTCTTGACGGCTCTGAGTAGTTATGGAAGCTCAGAGCCTCGTCGGGCCTCTCCGTCACGGCGGAGCCTGGGCAGCTCGGGGACGTGGCATCCGACTTTGCTCTTCGTCGACTGTTGGACGCCGACAGGCCACCGATCCTTGCGTTCATCTCCTCAGTTCCCTCGGGTCGGAGGTAGCGTGGGTCATGACCCAACATGTTGTGCAGCGTCTTCTGGGCCGAATTTCGGCTGGAGGGCGAAGGCAGACAGCAGTGTCAGCGTTTAGTTGTTGGCGATATGTCTGCCGGGTCACGGGTCCTGGGTCTTGGGGATTCAAGGTCCAAAGTTCCAAGAAAAATTTCAATTGGACGTACCCAGGCTTGAAGACACCATCCTCCAGAACTTTGATGATCTTCTCGATTGGCAAGGTCGTGTACATGTACAGCCTTGCCAGCTTCCTCGAGCGAGATTCGGTCCATTGCGGTGGGCGACCGATCTTGGCCGCTGGTGGTGATGAATTGCTGCCGGGCTCTATCGGGGATTGCATCATCGGGAGGGAAAAGCTGGCTGGGCCTGAAGCCTGAAAAGACGGCGGACGGCACGCACGTTTGCCCTTGCTGACGACAGTTGGTGGGTGGTGGAGGGGTTCAAGCAGCTGGGGTGCTCGCACCAGGGCTTTGGACGCCACAAAAGGAGTCTGGAAGCTGCTGGCTTATCAAGGGTCTGGGAGACCAGTGGCTTAAATAAGGGGACGATAATCAGGGTTGAAAAGTACCTACCTACCCGTGAGCACTGTACCGCAGATCCGGAGCGAGAGAGAGAGCGCGCAAAGGTGAGAGAGAGAGATCCATTCTGGCTGTCTGTGAGGGGTGAGAAACAGACTGACGGATGACCAGCTGAGGCGCAGGCGTGCAGGCACAAGGCTACGGACTCTACGGACGGGCGAATGCTTAGTAGGGAGAACAGGGCTTGAGGGCCAAGCTTTGGGGGAAGGGTGGGATGGCGCAGCATCGACTGGCATCGACTGGCATCCACTTGCGGCGGCAAAAGTGTTGGCAGTTAGCACCAGCCCAGCCCATTGTGGGGCGGCAGGTCCAGGCATCAGGGCCCCTCCCGCATCCGAATTTCACGATCCATCATCTCGTCCTCCTGAGGCATGAGACATGAGGCATTCAGGCGGGCTTTCAAGTTCCATATTTCATAAACATCGCTGCGAGATTATTAGTACGAATCAATACTCAGTTGATTAGCAGATGAGCAAGGTCGGTAATCTCAGCAAGTCCCGACCGACCAGGAGCGTGCTGTCTCAACACAAAAAAAAAAAAAAAATAGGCTCTCCCAATGGTCAGACTGTCTGTCTTTGCTTTCATCCCGTCGCCGCCCAGGGGACACACGCATTTCCGTCAAGTTGCTTTACAGGAAGGGAAATCCCGCCATCGATGTGCCCAAACAAACTCAGTGAGGAATGTGCCATCGAGCCATCTCACACGTTCACCCCGATCACCCCGCTGAGAACGTGGGCGGCGTGGGCTCAATTTTCACGAGCAGAACATGGGGACAAGGGGGCAGGGATCTTTTTCGCGAGGTGGGCAACACATCCCTGCACAGCCCAGCAAGTGTAAAAAGGCGGGAGCGGGGCGGGCGCTGATCATTCTGTGAGGGGACCGCTGAGATGAGGGGCAGAAGTTGAGGGCTGGAGCGCTGGTGGGATGCTGAGGAGGGAGAACAGCTTCTGACTGGCTCACCACAGGGCCAGTCCACAGTCCACAGCGCACCGTGCAGTCGGGGCTTTCACCAGGGCTCTTTCATCCGCCCGCGATGGAATGTGAGTGGCGGCCAATAGGCACAAAGGGGATTTTTCTACTTCTGTGCCCTTTTTTTTTTTGGTTTCTTTCGTTTTCGTCTCGGCCTCGTTTCTCATTCCTCCGGACACGATGCCGCCGGGCTACCTAGGTACCTAGGCAGCTAGCCATATTCAGAGAAAGAGAGAGAGAGAGAGAGAGAGCCAGAACCAACGCAAGCCACCCTATCATGTTTCACGATGCGCCATTATGCTGTGTTCACGGAATGTTTCTTGTCCGTTTGTTTTCCCGAGAGAGAAGTGCAGCCCATGCTCCAGGTACCTTCCTTGCCTAGCATCTTGTGCGTCGTTAGATCTCACTAAGGTGATTTGGCAGGCCGATTCGGTGGGGCCAGGCCTCCCACAGGACCAATGTGAAGCAAGTCAGGCCAGGCCTGGTTTCCCCGTGACCCCGGAGCCTCATGGCGCAGCGGAAGAAGAACGGGAGAACGGTTCTTCCAGGGTCGGCACTCCGTAGCTTACATGTAATTCATTATTAGTGGTCCTAGGTAAGTAGGTACGTAGGTACTTACAGCACTTGGTTGCTCGGGGACTGTTCGATGTTGATATTTGTATCACAATTTATTACTTTGCGCCATTCTCCCGGTATGAATTACACCACAGAGCACGATCCGCCAGTGCCGGTTGCAAAATACTTCCATGGACTATGTCTACGGTTAACGCAATACATATACGAGGCACGTTACCGGTTGTGGAGGGGGAAACATGCCCAAGGTCTAGACTGATTGTTGCTTAGTGGTTGTGTGAACTCTGTTACCTGGCTACAGAAAATGCTAGGAAGTAACATAGAAAAAGGATGTGTACGGCGGGTGTACAGGCCACAGGCCAAAGGCTACAGGCTGTCCGGGAGCAACAAGCGGCCTCTGTCCCCAGGCCACGCACAGGGGGAAAAAAAAATTATAATATTCCCTTTTGCCAAACAGTCCTCCGAATGGCCGTCCTCCTCTCCCGAATTTCCTGCTTGCTTGGCCCTCCAAAGGACACTCCAGACTTCCGACGCGGCAGGACGGCCGGGGAGTCCGCCGCACCCAAGCTTCCAAAGAGGAACGAAGCCATTCGGAAAAGCGATTGATAAAAGGTAGAAAATAATAGTAGCAAAGATTATTGATGACCGACTCCCTGCAGTGGGTACCATTGTGGAAGGAAAAATATGCCCAAGGGCTGGATCGAGTGTGGTAGATAGTATGCTTGGAGACTGTAGGAACTGTGCCACTTGGCCAAAGCGGAAGTGCTAGATAGGACAAAACGTAGAAAAGGGATGTGTGCGGCGCCCAGGCCGCACAGGAGTTAAGTCCGCCCAAGTCTTGTCATCCCGCGGCGAACACCGTCTAGACCAGCGGCGTGGCCCGAGTGCTACTTGGGAACGGCCTCGGCAGACGGATTACCGATGCCGTTTTGCACCTCTCAGACGGGTCTGGAGCCGCCAGCAGTACCGTCGCCATCCTGAATGGCACCACCGATGCTAGGTGTGGCGTAAGCCGCCGCCACAGCCGCAGCCCCGGATGCTGAAGGCTCTGAAGTCCGACCGGAAGCCCGGCTGGGACCCTTGTTCTTGGTTACCCTGCTGGCCGCCCGGTCACCTTGAATTCCCCCGCTAGCTGCCTTGTTGGCCGCCCTGCTGGTTGTCTTCTTCTTGATTGCATGGCCGATTGCCTGGCTGGCCTCCCTTCTGGTAAGGTGCAGAGCCTCGGGTTGCCCGTCCCCAGCAGTCTGCTGTTGGCCGTCGTCGAAACGGTTGCCGGACTGGTTACCGGGCGGCCCAATGGACGGGTTGCCGGACTGGTTGCTCAACGGGGTGGCGCGCGAGCCCTGTGAGGTCTCTGGGCGGGCGGGATCGCCTAGTTTGGGAGCGGGGCTTGGCTTCGCTGTACGATCGGAAGCACCTCCCGAAGAGGCGTGGCCAGGGGAATGTCCTGCTGGGGCTGGAGACCGAGGAGTCGCCGTCGTCGTCGCCGTCGTCGTCGCCGTCGATGTGCGAGAGCCTTAGCCTGTGGGAAGAGAGTACTTAGGGTAGCACTCCCGCCATTGAGCGGGCGGGGGGGCCTTTTCCTCACAGTTGCGGGCTGAATAGCGCGAGTCTGGATCCATGACCAGCATGCCATCGGCGAGGAAGTTGAGTATGGGGAAGTCCGGCTCACTGGCTCGGAGGGCCTGAAGCTGACGGTGGACTTCGTCGGGGTCGCGGAGCGTCAACCAGTCCGGAATATGGGTGTATTGGAGAAGCACTACACCCAGGGACCAAATGTCGACTGAGAGATTGTGACCGGGATCAAAGTCCAGAAGCTCGGGAGCCATATAGGGTGTGGTTCCAACCCTCGACAACAGGGCCTGAATGTTCTCTTTCGAGAAGCCGAAGTCCGAAATCCGGATATGGAGGGGGTTCCGCGATTGGACGAGCATATTTGCCGGCTTGATATCTCGATGGGCAATGGGTACGTCTAGTTCGTGGAGAAACCGCAGGGCCGAGACGCTCTGGGGGAAGACCTGGAAGATCTCGTCGATGGAGATGCGCTTGACATCGAGCAGGGTGCCGAGAGGAACGTACTCGAGGACGAGTCGAGGCTCATGGCTAGATGACGACAGTTCCGGAACGATTCGGATGATGTGCTCTTAAGACGGTTCATTGGGATGTCAGTCCGCTGTGGTTTAGAGTCGGGTAGGGGGTTGTGAGTCAGGGGGGGAAATGAGACAGGGAAAAATTTAGGCACCCTACCAAAATTTGCAGTCATCTACGA
>PYST01000549.1:0-17385 GCA_003049485.1 Ophioceras dolichostomum
CCAATGTTAGGTTTTTTGGTGGATTTGGGTGGAAGTCACTAAGAAAAGTGGGACCGTCCCATGAATGTGGAGAGGGGAGAGTTGTTGTTGTGATGTAGGGTATTTCGGAGCGTAATGTCTAGCGATCTATCGTAGTGTGCTGTTCGATGCGATGTACCTGGATCGCACCACCTTGCAAAGCACCCCACTGTACACTACACTGCAGACACCGTTCCTCAACGAGCATGAGGGGAAGAACAGGAAAAGATATGCAGTTGATCCTCGGGTGTGGGATGTCGGAGTCGGTACGGCGCCGTGGATCGGACGGGTTTCCATCGTATGTAACGTAAGCCCGGAGCCGGTTTCCACCTAACTTAGTTAACGTTACTTACTGAGGGTCATCTTTTTCCCCGATTATGAACCTGAAATTGTTGCGCACCTAAACCTAACCTCCCATCAACGCCATACTCCAACCTCTAACATTTCTCTATTGCTCTAGACCTGTCAAATAAAACTATTAAGAATCTGAGCCGGCTTCAAATAGAGTTTTTATGAGAATCATCCTACATCTTCGAGCTGCCCGAGCGCTCCGAGTGGCCACCACTAAACCCCTCACTAGCCCCTCATTTCCCCTGTCGAGCGTCACTCAGCATCACAACCGCCCACTCCATCGCCAACCTCAGCATAAGACTTACGCGCTTAGATCCATCGCTTACACGACCGCTACCCAATCAGCTGCGACTGCTACCACCATGGCCTCCTCAAACGCAACCATGCGAGCCGTCATGTTCGACAAGACGGGCGACTCCTCGGTCCTCCACGTCCGCGAGACCGCCAAGCCCGAGCCCGGCCCGGACCAGGTCCTCATCAAGCTCGAGTGGGCCGGCATCAACTTCATCGACACGTACCGGCGGACCGGCCTCTACCCTGTGCCCCTCCCCGCCATCGCGGGCGCCGAGGGGGCGGGCGTCATCGAGTCCGTCGGGTCCGCCGTGCCCTCGGACTACGGCCTCGCCGTCGGCGACCGCGTCGCGGTCTACGGGGGCGCGTGCGCGGAGTACTTCGCCGCGAAGCCCTCCCGCGTCATGAAGCTCCCCGACGGCATCAGCACGCGCGACGGCGCCGCCGTTCTGATCCAGGGCCTGACGGCCCTGACGCTGCTCCGCGACGCCCACGAGGTGAAGCCGGGCGAGGTCGTGCTGGTGCAGGCCGCGGCGGGCGGCACGGGGGGGCAGATCGTGCAGATGGCCAAGCATCTGGGAGCGACCGTCATCGGGACGGTCTCCACGCACGCCAAGGCCGAGGTGGCGCGCCGCCACGGGTGCGACCACGTGATAGTGTACACGGAGAAGGACGTCCTGACCGAGGTCATGGCGCTCACGGACGGCCTCGGCTGCCACGCCGTGTTCTCGGGCGTGGGGCAGGCCACGTTCGAGGCGGACCTGGAGGCCACGAGGCGCAGGGGCACGTTCGCGACGTTCGGCAACGCGAGCGGCGCGGTCAAGCCGTTCAGCGTGCTGGCGCTGGGCAAGAAGAACGTGAGGCTGCTGCGGCCGAGGCTGGACGCGTACGTGGAGACGAAGGAGGAGTGGGACGCCAGGTGCAAGGAGCTGGCTGAGCTGGTGGAGAAGGGCGTGGTGAAGGTCGAGATCGGGGGGGAGTACACTCTTGAGACGGTGGCGAAGGCTCATGACGACCTGGCGGGGAAGAAGACGACGGGAAAGCTGGTGGTCAAGATTGCTTGAAGGTTTTACTACCTCGATGACGTATTTGGCACCTACTAGATGTACGAGGGATTGATAGCTCTACATGCATAATGTTATCGTGCAAAATTGTCAGACTCAGGCCTCCTTAGTGACAGAACGCGTATAACAACTCTCCTTGTTCCCTTGCGAAGAGTATTTGAAAGATTGTTGGACATGAGTCTACACGGGGGAGAAAGTCTCTTCAGACCGGGGTCAGGCGAAAGTCTTGGTAGTACTGCCTAATAGCTGTAGAGAAAAGGGGTAATGAAAAGAATACTATTCAGCCACCGTTGACGAAAGCAGACTGCCCCGTGAAAAGCAAGTATAATGGAGACGGGCACACCATGAGAGGACGTAGGGTACCCCTCCTCCAGGCCCATTCTCAACACATCTCCAAGGGAAGCCCATATCCTCTCTCCCAGCCTGCGTAATACTTAGCCCTTGCGTAGCACTACCCCAGCTCAAACGCATCTGCGCCTCCGTTTCCGAAGTCCACCACATCCACAAACACCCAAACCACAAAAACCACCTTGTTTCCCGCCGTCTCTATTTCAGACGACCAGCGTCTCACTATCTCCCCATCTTAACTCACCCACTCACCCACTCGCTACTAACTAACTCGCCCTGCCACCCCACCCTCGCTCCACCGCGGCCCCCCATACGGCCGCCGTCTCGTCCGTAGGTCCCCGAACCAGAACCGCAGCCCGTTGCCCTCGGACCGCGGGTTCGGGCGCCACGCGTCGCACAGGTTGCAGCGGACCCACACGATGGCGACGCGGGCGCAGTAGCGCGGGGCCACCGGCCACTCGCCGCAGCGCTCGACGATCTGGACGTCGGCCACGCGCGTGGTGCGACCGCAGCAGACGCACCGGTAGAGCACTTCGGCGTATCCGCACATTTTTTTGAAACTGGTGAGAGATTGAGGATCGAAGTGGGTGTGGGGTGTGGGGTGTGGTTTCGTTACGTTTTGCGGGAGACTTCGCTTTGCCGGGGGTAGTAGTGCCGGCGGTTTGGTCGGTTTGGTCGAAGGGGCTCGTTTGCTGGAGGGGCGTGCGTCCCTTGGAGTAGTATGTTTGCGAGAAGGACGGCCGGGAAGTGAGGGATGGTTGGTAGGGGGGCAGGCTTGGAGCCGAAGACTCTGGTTGCTGTGTATGGCTGTTCGTCTTGGAGGATGTGTTTGCGGAAGGCGTGTTGTTGTCGTCGCTGCTTATTATCACAGGGGAGCTCGTAGTCGGAGACCGACGCGTCCTCTGGGTTGACCTGGAGTACCAGTACACTCGCGGCGGCGACGGATAGGCCGTGAGGAGAGGCAGAGCTACTATCGTGACGTCGTTCGTTGTTGATCAGTTCGGGTGTCCAACAATCTGTTTGAATTGCGCTTGTAGCAGAGACAACGCCACTAAAGATAAAGGGGCGCTGAAGACGCGATGAGCAAACGTACTTACGCAGAAGCGCTGTCGAGCTCCGTTTAGAGATACTTGCTGAGTGCTACTACGGCCAAGGTAGTTGATAATACTCGAAACCCTATTCGATGAAAGTTCTGTTTCCGTGACGTTGAATTTGGCACGACAACGGGTCAGTTTTTCTCTTCCTCTCCGTTGGGTGAGCATGTTCCCACTCGATCGAAAAGTGCACTTACCGAGATGCGCTAGGAGACGATATTTGTTTTGAGGCGGTCACGGGTGCTCAGGATGCCAGTGTCGCCTTTATTCAAGCAGCAACGACCGCGTCCGGGCCGGAAGGAGCTCCTCACTGGTCCCCTCGTTGGTATCTTTGCCGACCCGCAGATCCTCCCTCCCCTCCCACGCCTTGTTTTCTTATTCATTTCTCCCATCCCACACCCCGATCCTCCGAGGTTCATCTCAAGACACCGTAACCTCTGTAAGATGATCCACCCTAGGCTAAAAGCGCGCCAAAAAAGCCAAGCAACCTGCTCTCCCGGGAAACCTATTGATTCCCCTGCCTCCCTCTAGAGCTTAGCAAACGCTCAACCACCTAGCTCGCACCCTGCGTAAACGACCGACACATCGATCATCTCATCACATCCCCTCGACACCTACCCAACCCTGAAGTAAGCCCAATCCAGTTATCTTTCGTTATATCCTTCGTTGTTGATGTTACCGTCCATTGTTTTAACATCACGAGTTATATGACATCTCATGTTGACCGAGGAACATCAGGTACGAGAAACCTCGCCCGGCCCTGGCGGTGCAGGGTGACGATGGCTGGGCGTCGCAGTGGAGGTGCCATGGTGGTGGATGTGAATAGAGGAAGGCGGGGACGGACTAATCGGGCTCGACCCGCCGTAGACCAAGGTGGTGACCCCGATGCAGAGGCTGAACGTGGCCGCTGGCGAGAAGACGTAATGGCTGTATACTGGCGAACTGGAGTCGCGGAACGGCGGATGTGAGCCGATTCGCCACGCTGTCCACCACATCATCGCGCCGCAACGAGGCGAGATGTGCGACTTGCCCAAGACACGTACCGATGGACTTTGCAGCGCCAGGCCCCCTTGCTAAGACAGCCCGGAACCGAGGATTCTGTTCCCCATATTGATGCATGGGTCAGTAGCGATCACGAGCCTGCGTACCGTACGCCCATGCTCGCCCTGGTGTTACTCAAGGATAGCGGAGCGCAGTGAACTGCATATGCTCCCTTGACCACGTAATACGGGTGCTGCATCAGCCGCAGCCACCCCGGATGATTTGTAATCGCACTCCGGATTGCTATTCGAGCATAAAATCTCGTACTGCAACGCCACCGCTGCACCGGCAAGCCGGATAGGGTATCGGGTTGCGCGCAACATGGCCCTCGCAGATGATGTCCGCAGAGAAGGGTGGGTTGTCCCGGTTCAGCCGTTAATGGACACCACATATCTGTCTTTTAGGTAAGCGATGGTCCGACTAAGCAGCCAGCTTGGAAAGAGCTTGGAAATTCTGAGTTTTTGATAGGCGACGTCTCCTGGCGGTGTGGCAGTCCAAAGGGAGCTTTTATTCCGGCCATAAGTCCGACTGGTCTGCTGTTCGGAGATCTAGGTGTGGTGCAACGCCAGACAGGGGTCCAATTTTTTCCCCATACGTTGTCTCCTGTCTAGAAGCCCGTCTTGGCCTCACCATTCCACGGGGTACACGCTGACCGTCTAAGATCCCCAACAACAGACGGCAATTTAGAATAAGCGCCGAACAGCGAAGCTCTTTCTCTATCCCCTTACATCGACTAAAACACAGGACGATAGCCGATCCGACAGCTCTACTGCGGCAGTTCTCTGAAGAAGACTTGGCTCGTGGTCACTGCATCCCCACGAGGAATAGCTTCAGTTGGCAACGGGCCGTCGACGGCCGTCTGCTACGTGTGCAGAAGCCACTTGGTGCCAGAACCAGCCGGCCATTACAACGACGCAAGCCACCGTCCCCAATCATGCTGAACGGACAGATCGTCCGCGGTGCTGTCACCGTTCACGGAGAAGAACCCAGCAGCGAGCTGGACACCATGGCCACGATAGACGCCCCGGAGGACGAATCTCAGGCACTATTTTCACCATCCTCTCGTCAGGACTGGGACTCCAGAAGACAGATCCTCGAGCAGTTATATACGGTCGATAAGCTCGAGGTACAGGAGATCATCAGCGTGATGAAGGACCTGCACGGTTTCTCGGCAACGTAAGGCAATGGGATCTCTCTCCCCTCTGTTCAGCATTTGCCGAGTGACTATGTACAACTTAAGCACAGTTTACTGATACTGATAGCATGCACAGAAAACGACAGTATCTCAGGGTCTTCAAGAGATGGGGCATCGAGAAAACCGTTAAAGGCAAAGAGTACAAGGCGATGGTCCGGATCCAGGCGAGACGGCGGGCTCTGGGTAAGAAGACGGTGTTCAAAGTCAGGAGGAACATCGTGTCAGAAGCAAAGATCGCACGTTTCGAGAAGAGAGATGCCGCAAAGAACGAAGGCGGGGACGGTCCTTCAACCGGAAGCTCACCAGGTGGGTGGTGGACCGTCGTTCCAGATGCTCACTCAAATCATACTCGAGGATGCGTCCACTGACCCGGGCCGGCCAACATTCCCGTATCTAGTGCCAACGACGTCGCCGAGCATCACCTACTTCACACCTCCGCCCTCACCTATACTCTCGAACAGCAGCTCGAAAGCCATCGCACCACCCCGTCGCCTCCCGTCCCCAAGCAGCAGCAGCCTCCGGAAAGCCGCTCCCCCCGGACGCCGAAGTCCACCAAAAGTGCTCGCACACTCGCCCTCCTCACTCCCGTTCCGCCTAGCATCTCCCCCTCCAGCAGGGGCAGCAGGGGCAGCAGCCGGCATCAGCCCATCATCAACCCTACCCGCAGCAGGCTCCTCCCCAAACCTCCCCCTCCGACCCGTCCTGCCCATGCCACAATCGCCGAAGTCACCAACCGCCTTCCGAGTAGCCGAGCAAATGTTCTGGGCCACCCGCGCCCTCACCGACTCCTCGCTCGCCGACCCCATAGCCTGGCGCGCCGAGAACCTCAGCCCGACGGACTACGCGGCGCTGCACAGGATAGGCAACACGATCCACAGCGGGCTCGGCACTATATCCACCTGGGCCTCCTCGTCCTCCTCTTCCTCTTCTGCCTCCGCCTCCTCTTCGTCCTCCCGGGAGCGCTGCGCCGAGGGCTTCCAGCTCGTCGGCGCCGGGTTAGGTATGCTCCGCCCCCTACTGGAGCGCAAACCGGACCCGCGCATCGTGGCCCAGATGTTCGGCATGTATCTGGGCGTCACGATGCACCCGGTCTGCGACGAGCTCAAGACGGCGATATACAGGTTCGGCATGAACATGATGCGTATCCGGCTGGGCGACAACCACCCCAGCACCGTTATCGCGTTGAACCTGGCGAGGGACGCGAGGTGGGTCACGCCTGAGGGCATACTGCGTGCGTTCGAGTACGTCCTGTCGGGCGTGGAGGCGAGGTTTGGGCAGAGGAGCTACGATGCCGTGGTGCATCGCACGGATTATCTGTTCTTGTGCGCGACGTTCCGGGTGGTTCCTGCCGCCCATGCCCATGCCCATGTCCACGCTCAGGGTCAAGCTCAGGGTCAAACACGCGCACAACAACCGACCGGTGGGCTTGTGGGCGCAGGTGGTAGCGGTGGCGGTAGCAGCAACAGCGCATCGGCAGCAGCAAGCTCGGAACCGCTGCAGGCATACCTCGCCTGGCTCCAGTCAGCAGACGGCGACTCCTCCTCCTCTTCCTCCTCCCCCGAAACGGCAGCAGCATCCGTGCACTACGTGCGCAGCGCGCTGGCGAACATGTACGCGCGTATGGACGACGGGTGGGAGGCCCGGCGGCGCCTTCTGGAGCTGCTGGGCTCCGCGGGGCCCGGGGAGAACGTCGAGGCGCTGCTGTTCCACCTGGGCCGGACGGCGCTGGCGCTGCGTTGCTACGATGAGGCGGTGGGGTACCTGAGCACGGCGGCCCGGTCGAGCGAGAAGACGAATAGGATCACGGCGTACTCGATGCTGGAGGCTGCGTATGCGGGTATGGGGAACGCGGAGGCTGCGGCGGGGGCGAGGGCTGAGACTAGGAGGCTTGTTGGGGAGGTGGAGAGTGAGGTGCGGTAGATGGTGGTATATCCTAAGGTACTGTGGAGGACGAGTGGTGACTTGGCTCTTAGACGTCCTCGTTTCTTGTGTGGGTCCAGGCTGGTGAGTCGAGAGCTCGAGGGTCAGCTTCTTGGCGACGTCCGCCAACTACATGAGGCTCGCTTATCTAAACAATGTGGCAGCCAGTGTAAGGTACGGGGTGGTTTTCAGACACACTTAGTTGTTGATTGTTGAACTAGTCGACGGGTTGGTTTTAGGCGGACGCTCCTCGCAGACCAAGCCAAGGGGCGAAACGGGATGCCGATATATGTCGTTGCCGTCGTGGGTCCCTCACTGCAAGCTAGCGTGCTGCCATCGGCACTGCAGTTCAAACCCACTGGATTGACTATGCGGAAATTTTTCGTTTGCGTCTCTGTTCCACGCCAAAAATAGTAATGAACAAATGGGTGGTCTGGTGATAGTGGATAGCGGTGTGCCTTGTGAGGCGAGGCTGAAGAGGCTGGATGCACATCGCGATATTGACTGGACACGGTCGGCATTGAAAAGTTGGGTCAAAATGCCTTCAATATGCTCCCCTCACAGCAGGAGGAGGGGCTCGCAGGACCCAACAAGGTATGAAATCATTCAATTGGTGAAATTGGCCGGCAAGCAAGCAGTGACGAGTCGCTTCATCCCATCGCGACGCCTTGTGCCGTACTTGGTGGGTGGGGCTATAACCCAACGCGGGCAGTCACCACCGCCACGTCCATGCCCTTATAAGAAGACCCAACGCGTTCACTTTCAACAAGCCGGATCGTCCCAACCTGATGCAGCCTAAATGGCCTAGGGGGCAAACGCCACGACCGGCGACTCGAGTTCTATACAACCGAGTTCGCGACCGAGTTCGACTCCCGGTAGAGCAAACGAAGCAAAATCTCGCGGGGATTTTCGTAACCACCCACCCCCTCTACCTATGTAAAGAGGCAGTTGGGTGGTGATCTTTTTGTATTTTTTTGCACTTTGATATTTCCCCGACCGTGTCGATTCTTCTGCACTGGCCGCGAGACGGCGCTTCGCGTCGCTGCCGATCTCGTCCTTTATGTTTTTTCTGTTCCTTTCGGACTTCCACATGGCGGCGATTGATTTTCCGCTTGGGGCCAGGCAGCCACGTTGCCATGCTCTAGCTGCTGCGTTGCGGCTAGGGTGATCTTGATCGGAATTTGGCGTTGGTGGAAGGACCGCACACGCGGCCGCTGCACACACGGGCTGCCGGTGAGGTAGGTTCATCGGGCCTGACTCTATGCCTGTCTATCAAGCTATACTAAACAAAGCATTTCCAGTATTCCTGCTACAAATCTTGTCCTTGAATGACATCTAGAGAGACCTAAGGAGATCAGCCGGGTCGCTGGGTCGTTGCGAGTATGAGGTTGGGTTTTAGTATGATGATGCTCATGGGCCTCGTGAAGTGAGTGACGAGGCGGCCTTCCGACTTTACTATCTTTTTAAGATTCCCCAAGCTGCTTATGAACTAGCGGATCTGCGTCTGGCAGGATCAGCGGCAGCGTCGAGGCGAAGCCGTGTCATGATCATGACCCATTCTGCCTCGCAGAAACCTCCCCGTGCAGGGCAGGAGAAGAGGCGTAGTCGACGTTGCTCTACACCCTTACCCTGACAAGGTTTAGCATGGCACTTCAGGAGCGGTATGCCGACCCCTACAGGTGCGTCGAGTCTCAGTATGAGCAATCAAACCATCCCCAACAGAAAGAAAACTGCGAGGCTACGTTTTCGTTTACTGGGAAGTTTATCTAAGCCCCAAATTACCAGCCGAGAGCGGTGCAATGCCAGAGCTGCACGAGAATCACATGACATCGACGGGGACCTCCCAGATTCAGCGTTGGCCGTCACGAGCACTGGCCAAGTTAGCCCAATGTCCAGAGGTCACCTGTGACAGGCTAGGGGGTATCTCTGCCGTGTATCTGGGGCATAACGAGCGAGCACTCTCGGGGGTATTGCACAGCCGGCCACGAGACGAAGCACCCTTCAAGCAGATGGCGACGATTAATGCAGTTCCGTGAAACAAGCGGTGGGCATAACTGGCAGCTGCGAGTAGCTTGTGATGGCGGAGTTGTAACAGGGTCGCCCACCCGAAAACGGTTGATCGATGGGTCAGGCTGAGTCCCAACGCAGGTGGTCCCCAGTCGAAGGGGGAGCCCGAGTCCGGCCCGGAGTGGGATCGTCAACCGCCGAGCAGGATGGAGGTACTGAGCTCTGGCGGTGTAAAAGCAGGTAACGACATAAACGGGAGGCATGGAATGCGGTGTTTGTATCGAGAGCGACAGACAGGGAGGGGAGGGAGCGAGGAGGGGAAGTCGGGTGATAGACCAATGCCACCTGACCCCGGCCGAGGGGCAAGAGGCCTTTCTCGTCAATTGTCCATAGCCCAACGTGGATGACTTGAGTTGGGTTTGTGGGAATCTCTACAAGACGCGAATTGAAACAGACAGGTACTGTGGCCGGCTGCGCGCGCCTGCCCCGAGCCAGACCGGCAGTGCCAGTGCGTGTCTGTCTGCAGGAGTGCCTGTAGACACCTAGGGAAGTGAAGGAGACAAACCAAAAGTCGGGGGACGAGAAAACAAAGGGCGACTGAGTGGCTTACTAGGCGGCATCGTGAAACAAAATAAAAGATATATATAAAAGCTATATGTACAGAGAACCAGTTGGGCTGCGACGTCGTTTGCCAACCAAAAATACCACAAGTCCCAACCAGCCACACTCACTCGGGCAGCCGACGGGGCTACCGCCCATCGCCGATGGCCCCATGCGCCCTATCTCTGTGCCGACTTGCGATCCAAATCAAGGGCGCGTCCGATCCTCAAGTGCCCGACCCATTATCCATCCCCGGAGTCATCATCACTCTTCGAGGGGAGGTTTGCGTCTAACAGACATGCAGTGTACGTACCCATGGCATGATGAAAAGAGAGTAAGAAAAGAACGCGGAACATTAAGGAAACAAATCGCTCTGAATGAATGACCCCAGGGAGGCAGGTTAAGGAGCTGTTGTTCGCAGTAGGGTGATGACCGGGAGAGAGTGCAACGGCTGGCCACACGCGACCTGAGGCCCATGGGCCTGGCCCAGCGTTCGTTGGGGGCGCAGATCGTCACGCTTCGCGGGGGCAGTTGCACAACTCCCGAGAGGTTGGGTTAGGTTGGGTGGAAGGAAGGAAGGGAGGGATTGATCGATCGAGCACACACACATCCATGCCCACGCCACGACAGGGTGGGCGGCGCAGCCCTTCCGTCGTCTATCGATTCCTTCCTTTCCACCTGCCCCGATTGACCTTCCGATTCCGGTCCACCAACACGGCCAACGAAAAGTTCAAGCTCCTCCAATCCAAACCAAACCCAATTGAGAGAAAAAAAATGAAGATTACAAAGACAGCGAGGACAAGAGACGGACGGATCCGTCCCTCAACCACCGCATCTCAGGAAAACGTCCTGTCCTGCCCGCCTGTCCTCCAATCCGGGACGCCGCCCCGACTACCGCTCGCCTTGGACAGCGACCCGAACCCAGGCATGGACGAGTACCTGTTCAGCTTCTTGCCCGGCTTGTCTTCCGACCCGGAGGCGGAGCCGGCGCCGGTGGGCGAGGGCAGGTTATCGGTGGTGAATGACCTGGAGGGGCTGACGGAGGTCGAGGGAGACGAGGCGGCGGAGCTCGTGGAGCTGCCCGTCGCGGCGGGCGTGTTGTAGATGTACTCGCCGTCGACGTAGATCGCGTTGGAGACGAAGGTCGAGCGCCGGTTGCGCCTGCGCGTGTACCGCTGCTCGAGCCGGAAGAGCTCGATCTTGGCTTGGATGCGCTCGATGAACCCTGGAGCCATGTTTATTGTTGATGTTGTTGTTTCTCTAGTGTAGGATCTTGGTCTAGTTTATGGAGTTGGAATTCGTGGATGTCGAGGACGAGCGAGATCTCGGTTCGAGGAGTAGGAGAGAGAAGAGAGGAATGGGTTTTCGTCTGAAGCAGAAGAAGTGAGGGAAGATCGATCGGCGCGTGGGGAATTATGCGTATGCGTGTGTAGTAGAGAGACGAGACGGTCCGGAAGCTTGCTTGCTCGGGCATACGTCTTGTGATTTAGTGGATGGGACGGCGTGAACCGCACGGAAGTATGCGCTATGCTTAAAAAGCCGCTTTCTCTTTTCGTAGGTGGCAGGTCGCGATTCGTCGCACAGATGGACAGCCGCTTGGAGATGTTTCAGAACCAAGTTCTTCAATGGGCGGCGGGCGAATGGGATCGATCCACGACGGGTTATGCTTCTGTTTTGGCTGAGGTGTGTTTTGTATCTGCCCAATTGGATGCGAGCGGTATACAGGAATCTAGTCGTAGCAAAAAGAGAGGAAAAAGAGACGACAAAAGGAGTGGGAGCTCTGTGAAGAGGTTTATTATTGAGTTTTCGAGGGGAACTAGAGACACATATCCAGATAGTCTCCTTGGTGAGGCTAGTATGGCCGACGGTGGTGGTTGGGGGATAAAATCGACCGAGGGGTGGTGCTGATGGTGGTGGTGTGGGAGGGGAATGCGAAAAGAAGAGGCGGCGAAAGAGAAGAAAAGGAGAACCTGAAAGGATGGTGCGACCATTCAAGGTTCATGCTCACTGCTCACACTTGCACTGGGCCATCGCAATGGGACTTTCTTCAATCCTGCATGAACCAGGGTCCACCCCCACTTCATCCACGAGTGCAAGCAAGGAAGGTCGACTCGTGGGGAGCATGCTAGAGCCGATTTAGGCTTCGCGTGCTGGATTACTCGCTAATTGACCCACTGATTTATTGGTTGGGAAGAGATGGAGAGGGAGCCAACTCTCCGTGCAGTTGCCTCGACCGAGGCCGAGCGTCCTAAAAAGACTCATGCAGGTCTTCCTACTAGATAAAGCACTTAGCCGTACGCTGCAGGAGGTCTTGCACGATCGAGGGACCACAAGCGAAAAAAAGAAAGAAAAAAGGAAAAATTGCTGATAGGTTGCACTGCTTTGATGTGCTCAATGTGCTCACTGCAACTGCAATGGACAGGGGAGAGCTCCACTCTCGCGTGGTCTCTTTCAGGCTCGCTCCGGTCGGCGTCCGTGTCCCTCATCAGAGGTTACATCGCTCACCTGCAAAAAAGGGGCGCTACGACGCAGGGGTGGAGGAGAATGCAACCGGGGCAAAAATGGAAGAAAGAGATTTTTTTTCTTCCTTCCTTCTTCGACAAAAACTGGGGGGGAATGGGAATGGAAATGGTTCGTCGGGAGGGGCACTCAACGACGGAGACAGACGGGAAGGAGAAGCAGCTCTTCGTCAGAAGGGCGGCAGGGGCGGCAGGAGAGCGGGCGAGCAAGGAAGTGAGAGAACGACGGCCAGGAAAAGCTCCAGGCTAAAACACGAAAGAGGCGCAAGCCACTTCAGCAAAGCGTTGAGCTTGTTTCTGCTTTGGGCGAACAGACAAGATCGACGGCTTGTCTTTTCCCTCGATGGCCCGAGCCGTCGAGGTCAAAACCTGCTTGCTTGACAGAACCCAAATTGCGGTGGCGTTTTTAGCTATTAACGAGGTATTCCTAATTCCGTTGGATTGATTTGATCATTCTCGCGCATTTTGTGGATCGGGGATTTTCACAGGGCTGCGCCCATCGTCCGCCGCTTGGGCCACACACCTCCAAAGTCCAGTTGTCCTCCAAAACGGGGTGCAGATTTCGTGTGAGATTTTCTTGGTTCATGATCTCACAGTCGCATGCCGTCGCCATCCGCGGAATTGCGGATGTCATGCCCTATTTCCCCGATCGATGCGAGTCAAATTGAGCCCCTTTATTATTCCCGCATAGACGAAGGAAGTACTCGAGTGCGCTTCGCTTCTCGCGGGGGCAGCAGACGCTATCTTCCTGTCAGACTGATGATGCTCACCTGCGAGAAAACCCTTCTGCCACACCTCAGACACAAACAGATAACACGCTAACGCCGTAAATTGATGTTCCTTGAAAGAAAATATGCATAGTAATACGGTCTCCCATCATGGATCCCTGATCAATGCTAATCCCGGAGATCGCGGGGGAGGACTGGGTCCGGACGAGACTCGATTGGCTCGACGATCCGATCCGAAACGTCGGTCCAAACGGTACGCACCCCGCAGCCCCAGCTTTGTCACTTTGCTTTCCCGCTGTCATCAAGCACCGATGAGGAGCCTTCGGCGCAGCATCTCGCCGACCCGGGTCTGAACGGTGTCGAATCGCATGAGCCCACACGACTCGCTCTCGAGATGGTTCACGAATCCCGCAAGAGTCTTGAACTCGGCGCGGCACGACGGTTTCGGGCAGTGGTACAGAGCTTGCCGGTCTGACGAGAAAGCGCGGGCGAGGCTGGGTCAGTTTGGTCGTTAAACGTACAGCCTTACAGAGGTCGCAGGAACACACGTGGGGTTGGGAGACGAGGAAGAGTAGCAAGAACGTCAAGAGTAAGGTGGCAAGATGAAAACCTACGGGTGGGCGAGTTGAGGTGCTGGTTCAGCGCGGTCAGCGAGCCGAAGCCGCGGTGGCAGATGTAGCACTCATACGCCTTCCCATTCCACGTGCGGCCCGTGGCCTGGTACTTGGTCGAGCCGGTCCACCCGAGAAGGTTCTTGGTGATGGTGCCGGCCGTGTCGCGCGAGCGGATGAGGCGGTAAACTTCGTCACGGTTGAGCTTTGGTGCCTTCGGGCAGGCGCTGGACTCGAGGTGGTGCGCTACGCCCGTGGCGGTCGTGTATGACTTCGAGCAGAAGGGGCAGAGGATGTTGCGGCCACGGTGAAGTTGGGAGTTCAGGTGCTTTTTGGAGACGACAGTTCGCAGGTTAGCAGACGCCATGAGCGAGGCGCGGAGTGATGGGGATTGGGGTCTCCGTGGGCAGCAATGGAGGGGCGGCCATACCTGTTTGATGTTGTTCTGGTTCTGAAAGTACCGGTCGCAAGGAGCACAGTAGTAGTGGTCGTCGATCTCATGATTCTTCCGGTCTGCCTCTATCCAGAAAGTGAAGATGCAGACGCTGCACCCGAACTCGAAGTGGTTATTCGAGGCCTCATGGTCAAACTGGTCGACCTGCTCGATGAACCTTGCGGGGCAGCGATGGCACTTCCATGGCTTGTGCGGCCGGTGGCCGCTGAGCGCGCAATGACGCCGGAGGGACGCCGCGGTCTCGAAGACCGTTTCGCAACTCCAACACGTGCATGCCATAGTAGCGGAGTTGGGAGAGTAGGCGGGACCGATTCAAGCTTGCGGCCGACAATTGGGTGTCCGCCGTCTATACATGTAGATACCAGCTTGTCTGGGATCCTGGGGATGATGGTGTCGACTTGAGGCGAAGAATGGAGCCCCGGTTTCCCTATTGTTTTCCTTGATCAAAGTCACCCACAACTTCCACGGCGAGGTGAATGAAGAGCCGCACGGACCACAGAGCTTTCGTCCGGGCGGCAGGTCCGACCGGACGACAAACGGAGAACCATTGTGGGGCGAATCGGCCGCCCGAGTGGGCGTCATGTCGTCGGTACCAACGCCCGCCACGCATTCACTCAACGACCTAGCCACGAGAAAGTCAGGGGATGCGCCTGAGCAAGTTTGCGGCAATTCTAATTCTACTCTCAGATAATATGCTGCCATTGTGGGCCCCGAGAAACGCCGATAACGCCGAGTATGATGGATCACCACAATCTCTAGCGGGGCTTTCACAGCCCTCATCAATCATCAGCCATAGGCCCGCCGCCATTCACATCAACTTTATAAGGAAACAGCATGCCTGACGCCATGGAGACGGTAAGTCTATCACGCTTGCACGCTTCGAAGATACGCCGTTCCTAACGGTCGAGCAATCGGTAGACGATATGCGAGCCACTCTTCCCGACCCATCCCACCCTGAAACGATGCTGTCTCGACGCGGCGTGGAAACGGTCGAGCTGCTGGATACGCCCTGGTGCTTTGTACCACCGTTCAGTAAATACGACGCGGAGACGAATCCAGAAGGCTTTATCTCGTTTTCAACGGCGGAGAACGTACGGGAGTCTACGAGCATCCCTTTTCTCCCCCGGACTTGATTTAGTCGAGCAGTCTGCTGATTTACGGAAGCTGATGGCTCCATCTAGTTTCTCGTTCAACAAGAACTCGAGGAGTTTGTCAACAAAGTACTCGAACAACATACGCCCCGTCACCCCTGTATGAGCCACAGCCGAAATGTCTCTATTGACACGCCCAACCCTTTCTCCAGGTCCACATCCCCCGCTCGGCCTTCAGCTACAGCTACACCTGCATCACAAGCGGTTTCTCTGGACTCCTTGCCGCCCACCTCAACGAATTCTTCCACCCACATGTCCCCCTTACTGAAGCGGACATCCTCTGCACCGCTGGTGCGACTGCACTGCACGAGGTGCTGGCCTTCGGCCTGGCAGACCCCGGTGACGGTATCCTGCTCAGCAGGCCCGTGTACGGTCGGTTTGAGATCGACTTTGGCACAAAGGCCGGCGTGCATGTCATATACGCGGACACGACAGCCGAGAACTGCTTTGATGCCGCCGCAGCGATCCCGGCGTTCGAGGAGGCGCTGGCGAGAGCCAAAGTAGATGGAGTGACGGTTAAGGCTCTGTTGGTGGTGAACCCACACAATCCGCTGGGTGAGTTTCTGAAAATTACCTGGCCGCGGCTGGATCTGATGATCGCTGACGATGGTTGTAGGTCGCTGCTACCCACGAGAGACCCTCACAGCGCTCATGAAGTTCTGTCAGCATCATCAAATCCACTTCATCAGCGACGAGGTATATGGCGCTTCGGTGTTCCAGTCTGGGGAGCCGGATATATACCCCTTCACCTCTGTCCTGTCGATCGACAACAGCTCGGACCTCGACCACCACATCGACGAGCGTCTCCTCCACGTCATCTACTCGATGAGCAAAGAATTCGCATCCGCCGGCCTCCGCATCGGAGCTCTCATCACCCGCTCCTCCGAGCTCCAGCGAGTACTGTCCGGCGTCGTGCGCTTCTGCTCTCCTTCCGGCTTCTCCCTCACCATTGCGTCAGCCATGATTCGGGATCGAGAGTGGTGTCGTGGATTCATCGACCTCGGCAGGCGTCGTATCGCGCAGGCGTACCGGTTTGTCGTCAAGGAACTCCAGGAGATTGGGGTGGCTATCTTCCTGGCTCTAACGCCGGGTTCTTTATATATGTTGATCTGTCGCCATTCCTGCCTCCTGTGTCTTCGGCAACCCCAGGGCATGAGGAGGAGAAGGGGGAGCGGCAAGGGCAGGGCAGGGAGAGGGAGTACAAGCTGGCGCAGAGAATCATGGATGCGGGTGCGTTTGTACAACCAGGGGAGGAGCACTGTCTTGCCGTAGGCTGGTTCAGGATGGTGTACACTTTCGAAGAGCACATCGTGCAAGAGGGAATCCATAGACTTAGTAAGGCGATTCGGCAGCCGTGGCCTTAAAGCCACTTAAGGTACACGTGGGGAACCATACCCTAGGGAACAATATCACACAAAACACAATACCCTACTGCACACTACAAAGACTGTGATCGCAATTTCGAAATCGAAACTTATGGGCGGCACAACGATGCTCACACGGCGTCCCCTCGTCCTCATCCCTGAGCATTCTCACGGCCTGGCTCCAGCAACTTTCTGAGCGCCAGACCTAGCAGACGACGCCTCTCCCAGAGGAGCCCCTCCTCCGGCAGTAGTAGATGGAGCGCCATCAGCATGCCCGGCACCTAGTCCACCCTTCCTCTCAGGAGCAGCCTCGTACTCCTCCCCAACGAGCCCCTCGTCCTTCGCGAAGTAGTACGGCGGCGGCACGAGGGCGACGTCCCTGCGCAGGAGGTACTTGTTCATATACCAGGGCATCTTCTCCAGATAGTACTTCCAGTGATCCCCTTTGCGCGGTGCAAGCACGGCGTCCAGCTTCTCGAGCGTCGAGTAATTTCTGCGTTTCAGGGAAGGGAGAGTAAGCGAACAGCCACCCCAACAAGTTCCTGTGACGTTCTCCCCCTACGTACAAAGGAAAAATAGAGCGTTGTATTGTAAAGAGTGATGCTCTCCTAAAGAGAGGGGTCACCTCC
>PYST01000055.1:0-151735 GCA_003049485.1 Ophioceras dolichostomum
TACCAGTTCGGGTTTGCCTGTTACGAGTCATTGTAGGTATTAGTTCTTTTTTCAAATAGGGGAAGGATGGCAAAACACTTTCGTTTCTTGAGTCTTTCGGAAGAAAGATACAGATCTGTCGTTGCTTTGTGTGTCTCTAGCAGTGTTTTTCAGCACACGTACAAACAGGGGCATCCTATCGTCAACATTGCCACAGCCACAGCCACATCCCTTGGCCAGAATGGGCAATACGAAACCTTCCTATGCCGGGAAACAGAATAGGCCCCTTGCTCAAAAAAAAATTCACTTCAATCTCGTGATTGCCACACCTGACCCAGGACAAAAAGCTTCAAGGGGCTAGGATAGATAATGCCGCTCGTCCAGCTCCCGAGAACAATCGAGAATACAACAGTGCAGGTGGACATCCTGGGGGTTCTAAATAAGTCTAGGCCCCATCGCTAGCTCCAGCGTGGTCAAAAGCTACCTACCTATACCGACTCGACTTGTCGAGTCCCCACCGCAGCTCGACAGGCACGAGACCATGAAGATAGATTCACGATCGGTGCGACAAGCTCGTCATCGCCTGCACAGCAGCTGCCCAGTTTCTGTGTTCACATACTCATCAATTGGTGGGCATGTATCACCGCTCCAAATCTGCGGTCGTGACCCGGTATCTACATCGAGCTGTGCGAAGGCTTTGCTCCCGCATGTCCTCCCCCATGGATGAGTCAAGTCAAGCCATCGTAGGTCCTGGTCAGGACATACCTGCCATTGAACGACATAGGTAGAGCTATTCTTCGCTTTGTATATAGTACCAGTAGTATAGATCAGAATCTAGAGAATACCGAGCATCCGAGTCCACTGGATATGAACATCATTGAGCAATGCCTTCTGATACGGCTTGGAACCCCAATGTCATGTCATGATCAGCGATGACAGCACAGGCTGCGTCTCTCTGCTCGGGCAATAATTTTTTCCCTCCGGCCGGCATCATCCCAACAGTTTTCAACAACCTCACCAGAGCTGGCCACCCTGAGGTAATTCTTATGTTATGGAAACTCCTCTAGCTGCATGGAAGCAAAGACATGGTACTTGTGCAGCCTTAAAAGCTTCAAGACCATGTTAGCCATGTAGTATTATTCCACAACTAGCATTCTTCGAGGTCTGCTTTGACATTCCCCCTTGCGGTGTGCAAAACTGTGTGCGGTCACAGGGACAGAAGAGACCACCCAGTGATTGGGGAGGGGGAGGGTCCAATGGGAAACCCCACTCGCCCCGTGTGCAAGTTAGGTGCCCACGATGGTCGCAGGGCCAGGTGGTGTAGTTGACTCTCGCCTCGCCAACGGGCTCCCGTGTGTTCCATAAGTTATATCTGCATACCAACACCCTTTACTGCATGGCGATGGCATGCAGGCCGCTTGTCCCATCACGTCACCGCCTCCTTCTCGGCGAAGGAGAGGAGAGGAGAGAGCGAGACCTACCAATCGGGGGCTTCGCACCGACGATGCAGGTCTAGTTCGGAGCTCTCATTGGGTGGTTGCGATGGAATGTCTTTCGGCGTCGGGCTTCCTATATGCACAGAAGACGGCTCCAACGAGAGATTGTGATGAGGCATTTCACTTCTGCAGTAGCACCGCAGGCTTCATCAAGGTGCATATGGCCGGGAGGGGATCGACTTTCTTTCAGGCGTTAAGCTCAGTGGGGGAGGTTGTGACGGCTAATAACGCGCGCTAGGGCGCCCCGAAGATCTCGATGGCATCAGTCTTGTTCTCTCCGGAATGGTATGAGGGTAGGCAAGCTATTCATGATGTCTCGTCCGTCGATCATGAGCCATGAGGCGAGCTCTAGGAACGCCGCTTGGTTTATGAGCCGTTCCATTCCTGATTCATTCATGATGAATGTGGGTTATGCTAGAAAGAAAGCCGGAAGAGGACGGCCAAAACGGACTGGCCGTGTTGCGTCAGAGGGGTTCCACACTGCCGTGCCAACCTCCCGCTCCGCCGCGTTTGCTTCCGGCAGGGTCCTTGTCTGGCCGACTCGAGGCCCTCAGACAACCGGGCGACGAGAAGCAAAACGTCCGAATTCACGGCTATTTGTTCAACAAATGAAAAGGCCAATAGCCAATAGTTAGTTCGGGATCCTTGTTCGTCGGGAGACGAGACACTGTAGTAGTTAGTGTTGCTTGAGCAACGGCGAGAAACTTGATGCCAATTATGCCTTTCTTGCGTCAGTTTTAGGTCCAGGGCATCGCTGTAAAGCCTGCTCGTCGCATTGGATGCTCTGGTGGGGATCTCAGTGGGGTTTGATGTGCACCTGCACGAATCGAAGGTCCATCCATCTTGTCCTGCGATCAGCAACAGGGGGAGGGGGACGGTACCTGATGAACGGACGGGAAGCAGATGCACAAGGGGAGACAAAAATAAGAAATCCCGAATCGATCAGGACAAGACCTACAAGCTTACTCGGTTGCCATCGCGTTCTTGTGATTGACATCGGAACTTCTTTCTCTTCCAATGTTCTTCTGTGGGCATTGAGTCAATGACCTCGACGCGGATCTGGAAGAGCCTCGAAGTATTGGGACGCTCCCTGCAAGCGCTGAGAGAAGGCGAGGCGTCAGCTCGTGCTTTCGTTCGTTTTTAGGGTTTCGCCTTTCCGGCAATACTATGAAACTCGATCGCTGTACGTTCGGAAAACCGCTCATCAGCTCGGCAGGGTGTCGGGTAGTTGGACAGGAGGCAACCCAACCACTCGAACACTCCCGTTTGATGGCCACTCGCCGGGTTCAACCCTCTCGCCTCCCCTTAGGCCTCCTCTTAGGCCTCCTTAGGCTCTCAAGCGTGTCAAGTTTGCACGACATACTTCCGAGCCCTGTGAGACTTCGTTGGGCAGGTGCCAGTGTCAGTTGCCTCACATTACCTCTCTCTGTCCCATGCTCCATGCTGTATCATACGTCCAGTCCAGCCGCGGACGCCGCCCTACGTCGACATGGACAAGACATGGAGCATGGACGAGAAGAAACCCTCAGATCACGGGTCAGCTCTGGTCATGTACAGCCATCGTAGTGGATGGTGCAGGTGGTGCATGGTGGGGTTGCCGTGAGGTGAGGCGGGCTCCGTCAGCATGCAGCCCCAGCTCCCAGTGGTCCAGTCCAGAGCGTTTCTGTCGCCAGAGGGTCTCCACAGGGCCCACACCCCTGTTTTTGGCGGGGATAGAGGACGCCCAAGCCCGGGAAGTTGGATGATGCACATTGCTGCCCACTGATGGCCACCGCCGACGCAAGGTCGTCCAGCTAATGACGACCGAGGAATTTCTCATCCTGTATAAGTGGCCGAAGTCCTCACTCGTCATAGTGGAAGCTTTCCCAGCCTGCTTCGTCTTCAGCTTCAGGTTTTCCTGTCGCAGTGCCATATTCACAGCCTTTTGTTTTACCACTCTGAATGCTCAATTGATTTGTTCTCGTTCTCCCTTGTCTTTGTCTCATCTCATCATCTTTATCCTGAAAGCACGGTATGTGAACCAACCTGTGCGTTGTTTGTGATCGCTGCATGATACCCTTACCCCTTCACCTATTACACGATCTGCTTCACCCAGTTATCATCAACCTCTTTGCCACCATATCATCCATTGCCCTCTTGTTGTCCCCTGTCTGGTCACATATCAGAACATCCGTGATAACTACCTCATCTGCCGCTGTTTCCACCCGACTTTTTCTCACCGCATTGTCATCTCATCTGCATGTCCTCTCCGATATCTCCCTGTTCGGCTCACGCCCTGCCCGTCTTTCGTCCACCACCTCCACACACAAGCACGAGCTTGAAGCTTCCCGACTTGCCGGGCATATCAGCTTGCCTCCGACATAGGCGGTCGGGCGTTTGCTTGTGTAATTCTCATTAGCCAGTGGCTTGCTCCTTTCTCCCGTAGCTAAACCTATCTCAGGTATCTCTGGCTGAGCTCCCTATCTTGCGTCACCTATCAACCCCCTAATCATCCCTTATCGTCCGTCTGCCGCCCCATACCCAATCCTATGCACCTCTGCGCCTCTGTAACCCCTTCCCTGGACAGGCTGATACCCCCTTATCGTGCGTGCCGCCTTGGCTCCCTTTTTTTTTGGGCTTGCTGCTGGGACCGGCTCTGTCCCGGTTAGCATCGCAAGCCTGGCATCGTCATCCATCAACAGCTGCTGTTGCTGGCCCTTCCGTCGCCGTAAACGGAGCCCTCTTTATCTCACATGTGTGGGGAATTGCATTGCTATTCGCCCGCTTGTAGAGGAACTCACTCACCGTCACGTCGTGGCATCAGGAGCTGACCAACCGCCCCGGCCCTCACAGTGTCGAGATTCATACATTCACACCAACCGCGGTATCAGACGAGCCACTCGTTCCCGGACTTCGTACCTCGTACTGTTCGTTATAACAGCTTTGCCACCGCCGTACTTCCCCATTCCATCTGCCCATCATGTCTGCCGCAACTGCCCAACCTCCCGTCGTCCCTCCCCGTCCTGTTCGGAGTCAAGACAAGGACCAAATGCCAAAAATCCCGCCTCGCCCCATCAATCGTCGGATTGAGCGCTCGCGCTCGCCGAACCGGGATCGGTTTGCGCCGAGCCCTCTCAACTTCGCCGCCAGCACAAGTCTCAAGGAGCTTCGATTCGACGCCGGCAAAGCTTCTAATGGCGCGGCCGACCCCATTGATCGATCTGGCAGCGTGGACATGCCCTCCGTCGGGGAGGAGGGCAAGGAGTATGCCATGGTGGCCGAAGAGCTCAGCGCATCCCGATCGACGAGCACGTCCCCGGAGCAGACCCGCAGCATCGGCGACGATGTGAAGCTTCATGCGCCGAAGCCCTCGCTCCCTGCAACGAGCGCCAAGCAGCGGGTTGCGGTCGTCACACGCACCGACTCTGACCGTGCTGCCAGCTTCGGCATTGGCAGGCCGAGCAGTGAAGACCCGGCCCCGTCGAACCGCAGTCTCAAGAAGAAGGCGAGCACGATCAGCCAGGTGTCGTCCACCGCAGAGAGCAGTCACATCGACGACGAGCAGGGGATCCCGGAGATCGGCAAGCAGGTGCCCATGTACCCCAACGCGGGCGACGTCCAGGCGCCCTCCCCGGCCCCGGGCCTGGGGGCTGCTGGTGCCGACAGCTCCAAGGGCCGTCACCACGCGCGCAAGACCAGTGCTCGCGGATACGCCGACCTCCTCCCTCCCGGAAGCTACGGTCTGCATGGCCACGGCGTGAAGTCCCAGGACAAGCTCGGGAGAGCCTATTATGAGAAGCACCCCCACCTGATCCAGAAGGAGCACACGCCGCACCACAACGACCGTCCTGACTTCGCAAGGAGCCACGACGAGCTGAACAAGATTGTCCACGAAACTGCCAGCCGTGAGTCCGGCAAAGGTATGTCGTTTCTTTCGAACGTCTCTTCGCGTTACTCTTACCACTCGCCACAACGAAGACTCGAGTTCTGACCAGAGGCGCGTTTGTGTTTTTCTCTCCAGATGTGGGAACCCCCAGCGAGCAAGTTGGCTGGCAGGCAATCGAGGAGTCGGCATCCCGCATCGCGTCACCGCGCCCCACATCAGCTGCTGGACCCAGATCGCCGACGAAGCGGGGCGGCTCCAACCCCGAGATCGCTGTTTCAGATGTAGACACTGCTGATGACGCCAGCGTGATCCACGTCGACGATCCCGGGAGCAGGAGGTCAGTGATGTTCAGCGACGACGAAGTCTCAGGATCAGAGCAACCCGACGAGCGCCGCTACAGCCACCCAATTCTGGCTGAGGACGAGCTTGCCAAGCACCCTCTGTCGTACGACATGGGACCTGCTGTCAACCCGCCTGCGGAGAGAGCCGGAAGCGCCTTTGAGATGGAGCCCTCCAGTCGTCCCTCGAGCCGTCCCGGCAGCATCTACAGGGACTCATCACTCGAGCTCCGTTCCACTCCACTCGAGGATGTCGAGGAGTACGAGCCGCTCTTCCCGGACGACGATAAGACCGCTAAGAAGGAGGCGTCACCTGTTCAGAAGACGGACTCGAAGAAGCAGCGGTTTCCCGGTCGTGACATCTGGGAGGACGCACCTGACAGCGTCCACTTCACCGCCGAGGTCTCCACACCTGACCAACCCCAGGACGACGACGGCAATCAGTCATCGCCTCCCGTCGCCGCTGTGCCGCCGAGGCATACCGAGACACCCGCCCACGCCTGGGCCCGCCACCACGAGCAGCTGGCCGAGACCGAGTCGAAGGAGAGCCCCGACGCGTTCTTGCGCCGCGGCAGCAGCCAGAAGCCCACTTGGGTGCAGGGCCAGTCTCACCTGGCCAAGGAGAAGGAGTCGAGCAAGGAGAGCGGTGGCGACAAGGCCAAAGGATTGTCGACGCGTCCCGTCACACAGCGCTTCCCAAGCCGGGACGTGTGGGAGGACACCCCGGACAGCCACATGCTAGAGACGACGGTCTCGCAAGAACAGGACGAGATCGAGGCCTCCACGCCGGTCGAATACAACAAGCCTCCCGAGATCCCACAACGCCCGGCTAAGAGCTCGGCGGATGCGTCATCGCCTGTGGAGAAGCCGGTGATTCCCGAGCGGCCCAAGCCAAAACGTCCCACGCCCGGTGACGAGTCGGGTGTTGCTGGTGGTGCTGCTCCGACTGTTGCGAAACCGATAGTGCCCGATCGCCCGAAACCGCAGATTCCTTCCCGACCTGTGAAGCATCTCGCTGCTACTGCTTCTGCCAGCGCCGCCACCAAGGATGCTGCCGCACCCGAGGCCGCTTCAGCTTCTGCTTCCTCTCCGGCCCCCGCGGCGCCCAAGGCGAAGCCCGCTGTCCCCGCCCGCCCCGTCGGCGGGAAGATCGCCGCGCTGCAGGCGGGCTTCATGTCCGACCTGAACAAGCGGCTCCAGCTGGGTCCGCAAGCCCCGAAGAAGCCTGAGGAGCCGCTGGCGGCTGCTGAGGACTCCGCGGCGGCGCCGGCGTCTGAAGAAAAGGAGAAGGCCCCGCTCGTCGACGCTCGCAAGGGGCGCGCTAGGGGCCCGCAGCGCCGGGCACCGGCCAAGAGCCAGAGCCCCAGCCCCGCGGCCGCTCTGGCTGGTGCTAGTGCCAGTGCTGCTGCTGTTGCATTCACGTACTCGGCTACCGTGACGCTGTTCAGCATTGATCCCGAAGACGATGTGCTGAAGGCGGCAGCAGCCGGCCCTGACAGCAGCAAGTCAGAAGAAAAGGAGGAGGCCTCGGTTCCTGTCGTCACTGAGAGTGAAGAAAAGAAGCCGGCGGAAGAAGAGGAGGCCAGGACAGAAGAAAAGTCAGAACCAGTGGTCGAAAAGAAGGAAGAGGAGGTAGAGGAAGAAGAAGGAAAAGCAGCAGCCGATGTTCCAGAGCCCACAGAAGACAAGACGACGAGCGCTACAAAGACAGAAACCCTGGCTACCAACATGGCCGGCGAGACGGTCGTTGAGGCTGAAGTTGAAGAGAGCAAGAAAGACGCCGCTGTAGAACCGGTCAAGGTTGATGAGGTGGCGAAGGACTGACATCAGCTTTCCTGAGGTGGTGGGTGGGCTTTGGTGTCCTTTGAGGACAGCTAGCTGATGCCACTTCACTTCACTACAACTTCCTCCCTTGTTTTAATTTCTATCTCCTGCGCCCCTTCTTTTTATGTTGTAGCCCTGACAGACCTTTCTTTTGCTTTCTTTTTTCTTATCCTTCTCCATTCCTTCCTCCCGGCGAGAAACAAAAATTTCAGAAATGCGTTTTCTATCTGCCTTTGCTTCCATTCATTTTCCACCATCGACTTGGTGAAAGGGGTCGTGAGGGGCCTTCGTTGGCTTTCTGGTCTGTCTGCCTGGTTCTTACCAGAGCAGTAGTAGTTAACTTCCCTCCCCCCTCCCCCTTTCCCTGTCCTTCTGCCCAACAAACAGCCAGAGCCCTCTACATAGGATTGCAGTGCTTTATTTGCCCCCTTCTGCCGCCTCTGTTTGTTTTCTGCTTTGAATGTTGCTTCCTTTCAAGTCATTTTGTCTGTCGTCTTGGCTTCGGTTTTTGTTCCCACGCTCCTTTCTTTTTTTTTAATGCCGATCCACTAAACTCTTCTGCGCTGGTTTCCTGGATGGACCGGCTGATGAGCTAGCTACCTATGCACGACTTTCGTGTGGTGCTGTTTGCTCGCTGGCCCCATGCATGAGATCTTGACGGTAGAACATTTGCAAAGTTCTGCTTCTACCCCTCTCTCCCCGGCTCTCGGGATTGGGGTATGGAAAAGTCGTTGCTATTGTCATCAACCAAACCAACGACAGAAGAGCGACGTAGACGGTGCACAATGCTCGGGACGATGCTAAGGACGGAGCTCGCTTGACAGACAGACAGGACAGATTACAGACAAAAACGGCAGATACAACGGTACAGGAACAGAGGTATACAAACTCAGACAGTCAGATGACGCAGACAGGTAACGAACAGTAGGCACGCAAGTACGCGGTTCAGCTTGTAGAGAGATGGCAGCTCTGTTTGCGAACGGAAACTGCTGTTGGTGTAGAGATCGGGAGGGCGGCATGTAGGATGGACGTGAGACATGAGGTGGGTTGGTAGGACGGAGGATGTCAAGGTGTAAAAAGTGTACGTAGACAGACAGTCTTGACACTTGGGAAAAGGTAACCACTCAGGTACGACTTAGGTAGACTAGAACAACAGCACATATGAGAGGACGAACTCGGCGCCAGTGGTAGAGAAATGAATCCGTTGCAGGCTTGGTGACAGCCATCAAGGCGGAAAATATCCTGACCACCAGGAGCTTTCATTTATCTGACCACTAGAGAGGGCACTAAGACTGAAATTATTTGATTCCAAGTCGCCGCTTGTCCCGCTCATTCATCTGGCCGCTAAAGAGGGCATTAAGACTGCTTGGTGAACCACTTTTTCAATGTTTTTCCGATCATTTTTGCAACCTTGTCCTAGAACGTGTCTGGATGACCCCCACTAGGTCCCGTAACAGTCACCGATCCCACCTCGCTATTGCTAATGGTGATCTGGACAATTTGAGTGTTGGTCGACTTCGTATCCTCATCTTCTATGTACACAGTAATGAAAAACTGGTAGCACATTTCTCAATGTGAAGTTTGAAGAGATGTGATCGTACCGTGATTGATGGTGTGGCGTATTCTGCTCAGTGCTTCCAGGGTTTGTAAGAGTCTTGCATCTCGATGGTCTGTGAGGCTGGTGGCAACCTCTGGTTGAAGTGGGCCGATGTGTTGGACTTCGTTGTGATAGCTAGGGTTGACGACAGGTTGTATCGGCGGTTGAGCACGAGAATTAAAGCGCGCACGAAGCATCTGTGCTGCGCGAACAAGTGCCAATCGTGACTTTGATAGTGTCATGTTGATGATGTTCTCGAAATGGATCTGATAATGAGAAACTCATTTGAAGATGGATGTAGAGACAACTCGTTTGAAGACGGATGAGGTGGTGAGAAAACTCGATGGATGTGGTGGTGAGAAAACTCGATGGATGTGGTGGTGAGAAAACTCGATGGATGTGGCGGTAAGAAAACTCGGTTGAAGATGGATGTGGCAGTAAAAAAACCCGTTTAAAAATGGGTTGTTCTGGTAGTAGTTTGTAATACGCTTTCCCTGCTTTTACTTTTTGCTTTTCAAAGCAAAACCAACCATAAACTGACCAAAACGTTGGCAATGATGATGATGATCCGGTCGCTCCTGTGATGTTTTCCTGTGTGGCGTGCGCCAGAGCGACCTGGGTCGGGAGCGGGTAGCAGCAAGACCAGAGGACTAGAACTCTTCAGTGTCTGTTGCAATATCCTTCCACCACTTTCGGCTCCGATGCTCGCGGGGCAAGACGCATACGGCGCCATGGCGCTCGTCCAGTTCCTCTCGTGCCTCGCCTACGTCTCCATGCTCATCGTCCCCGCCATCCTCATGACCTTGACCGGCCTCTGCTACCTCGCGGCCGCCATCAAGGGGCAGGCCTTCGTCGTGAGCAAGACCCTCGGCAAAAACCTTACTCACACCGCGACGCAACGGGGAAAACCGTCTTCACGCATCAATACAGTCACCCCTAGCGTCTTGAAAAACCGCCCGAGCGCGCTATGGTATCTACATACTACTGCTACCACTACACAATGACAAGCTCGTCCTCGTCATCATCATCGTCCTCATCAACCACAACGCGCCGCAGCCTATTAGTCGCCGCGACGGCCGTAGCGGACGGCAGCTCCGTGCCGAGGCTCTCGCGCCCGGCCTCGCGGATGCCCTTCTCGGTGACGAAGCGCGTCTTCTTCCGCACCGGCGATCGGTCGTCTCTAGTAGCACTAGCGGTCGTCGGCGCCGCCGCAAGGGAGAGCGACTCGGTGATGGCTAGCTGGCCCTTAGGCCGGCTTCCCTCGCCAAAGACGGACTGGCCCTCCTTCATCTTGCCCAGCTTGTTCTTCAGCACGGAGCCCCAGCCCACGGGGCCCGTGATCTTCCCGCCACCACCACTGATTGCCGTGCTTCTGCTGGTGACGGTGCCGGTGCCGCCGGCGGCGGTCGAGTTCGACGTCGACGAGTCGGGCCGCTTGCGCTTAGAAGCGGGCCCGAGGTCGATGTGAGCTGCGCTCTTGGCGCGGTAGAGGAGGTCCTGCGCCGCGGCGTTGTGCAGCAGTGCGGCCGCACCACCACCACCCTCCGGCGCCAGCGTGGTGGCGATACTACTACTGTTATGGCTGCTGCTGATGATGCTGGACGACGGCGCGAGGAGCGAGCGAGACGACGTGCTGGAGCCGAGGGTGGCAGCGTTGTTGTTGTTCTTGTTCTGCCCCTGCTGCTGCCCCCCTTGCATCATGTACTCCCTCCCCGCGCCCCCACCTAGCTCGCCGAGCTTACGGCGGAGCTCGTGCTCGCGCTCCCGCTCAGCAAGCCTCCGCTTCAGCGCCTCCTTCCGCTCGATGCTGTTCTCGAACTCGCCCTCGCGGTCCAGCAGGCTCGCGGCGCTCGCCGCGCGGCTGACGAATAGGCGGCTGCCCGTCTCGCGGTCGTACCTGCCCAGGCGCGCGCGCTCCTCGGCGTCCTTCTCGCGCTGCGCCTTCGCAGCGGCCTGGTCGCGCTTCGACGCGTACGCGCCCACGCGCGAGTTGTGCTTCCAGGGTTTCGTCGAGTCGAATGGGCCTGTGCCTTTAATCTTGTTGATGTCCCCCGCGAACCCGAACCCGGCGCTGCCGCTCAGCTCGGCGCGGCCGGACGCGACTCTCCGCACGGCCTCGTTGGAGTGGAACTCGCAGTGCTCCGTCCGGCGCGCGTTGACCCAGCTCGGGCACCGCGTGCCGTCGCGCCGCGTGGAGTTGCAGTAGCCCAGGTCGCGCGCCGTGCCGACCTCGAGGATCGTGTCGCAGTCCGAGTTGATCACCAGACCGAACTTCCCCGTGGCCTCGCGGCCCTTCGGCGGTGGCATGATGCCCGGGTTCAGGATGGCGAGGACCGTCCCGGGCGTGAGCTTCCAGAAGCGGTCGAAGCCCGAGTTGAAGAGGAAGAGCTCTACCTCGAACACGAGGTCGACCAGCTTCATGACCATGTATTTGCCCCTGTCTGAGGACTTGTCCTTGTCCTTGTCCACGTCGCCGCTGCTGCCACCAGGACCGCCACTGTTGGCGTTGGGCTTGTGGGATCGAGGGTCCGACTTAGACGCCAGGATGGCGAAGAGCACGATGTCGCACTCCTCGTCTGGGAGGGACCAGTCTGGCGCCTTGACGTGTTGCAAGAAGTCCTTTAGTAGGTAAATTTTCTTGCCTGAGATGATCCGTGTGAGAGCGTGATGTGGTATAATACGTTTCCTGAGATGTAGGCCGGAGTAAGACTCAAACGACGCCTCGTCCTGCCCCTCGGCGGTTTCAGCCGCGGGGGCCGTTTTCCCCCGCTGTTGTTGTTGCTGCTGCTGCTTCTTTTGTTGAGTTTGTTGTGGTGACCTCGACCCCGAGTCGCTGCCGGAGTCGGCGCCAGTCTTGGGCTTAAATCTGATGCTGGGTGCGGTATTGCTCCGCTTGAGATATCCTCCGCCTCCTCCTCCACCACCACCACGGCGGCCCCCGCCGTCCCCGCCTTCCCCAGATGAGGCAGCTGACGACGTTCTGCCCCCAGCCCCAAGGATCTCCGCTCGACTGTAGGTCTGTGGCCTGTCAGGCAGGTCAGGGAGATCCACGGCGCTGGCCTTGTAACCCTCCATCTCGTCCTTGCTCAAGCTGAAGGCATTGCTCCGCGCCTTCTGTACCCTCGCCTGCCGCTCGAGCTTGCTGGCCTCTTCCGTCCTGGCGTTGGCTAGACGCTCGCTGAAACTGAGAGGTCTGGGTGGTGTAGTAGGTGGCCGATCGTCGCGGGTGCCACCCACGCCGGGGGTCCTTGACCTCTGTAGATACCGAGGGGCTCCGAGTTGCGGGCCATCGCTGCTGTCTTGGTTATGTCGAATGCTCCGTACGCTAGACGCCCGCTTCAGTGAAACGTCCTGAGCTTTTAGGCCCTTGTCGATCCCCAGGTGTACCCTCTTCGGTGATTGCTGAACCCTTTTATTGGGCGACGCGGGGACTTCCACCGAGTTCTCCTGCTGTGGTCGTTGTGCCAGACGTTGTGGTGGCGGATGTGAGCCCGCAGACTTCGTGGTACGCAGAGTGCCGTTTTCCGCGCCCACAGCCAGTGGTGGTGGTGGTGGTGGTGGTGGTGGCCTGGCATTCGCTTTCGCGTTCTGTAGTTTCTTCAACTTCAGCCTCGCCTGGATCTCCTGCAGCTTCAACTGTAGCGTCTCCTCATCGTCGTCCTCGTCGTCCTCGTCGTCTAGTCCAGCGCCAAAGCCCGCATTCGTCGATCTTGAGGTTAGGGCCGGCATCGTCCTGGACGTCCTCAGCTTCGAAGGCGACGCAGATGGCGACCGTTCGGCGAGGCGCCGTAGCTTCTCGCGGCCGCTGGGGGTGCTGAGGAGGGCTTCGTGGGGGGAGCGGGGTGGCCACTGAGGCTCGTCTGTTTGGCCCACTGCGATCTTGCCTGTGTGAGTATGCTGAACGGATTCCATGTCGGTGCATGACATTTGACGGCGGTCTGTAGCATCTCACCTGTTGGCATTTTGTGCGCCTAGGAACAGCGAGGCCAAATTCCTACCCAGCACAGCCGTCTCGGTTGTACGAGGCCAAGGGCGATGTTTACACTGCCGGCCTCCCCCAGCCAGTAGAGGCAAACAAGGGAAGGAACCCCCCTATAAAATCAGCCAATTAATTTGGTTGGCATGGGACCACGGCAGCGCCGCACGTCGTGCAAACGAGCCGGTCCCGTTCGAAGAGCATTCGTTTGGGGTTCGAGGCAAGACGGTTGAGGTTGTATGATCGATAGACCAAGAGGAGTGACGTATGAGGCCTAGAAGTCGAAAAGCACTTTAAAACAACAGTACCTATCTCCAAAAGGAGCAAACGCACTATCCTCAACTGGTAGCAATAACTGGATGGGCAACTTCGTCTGCGAATCGAAAATCCCGTGCTGATAAGGCTGATATCTCGTTCGTGGCGTCGATGTGAGTACCACTTTGGCGTGGTGGTGGTGGGAGCATCCATCCAAAAAGAGTGCCCGTTTCGGAAGTGCGGAGACGCGTCGTGCCAATCAAGACGCGTCTGCTGAGGTCGCGTTATCCCTGCCGAACTTTGCCATCAGTCACGACAACCAAAAACCCTTTTTGGATTTGCAGACGTCAATCTGCTGTGTGCAGCGAATTGCGAAGTTACTGATGTTTTGGACACCAAATTCTAGGTTTTGCGCATCAATTGACCTTTTTTTGGACTTTTGATTTCGTTTTACAGTTAAGACATTGTGGTCTCTATCTCAGTTGAAAAATGGCTAGGACTCGCTCGACGAAGGGAACTGGCAAAGGGTCTGGTGCTGCCGCCGCGGCTTCGGCCGCGACGGCCTCGAGATATGTCCTACCAGAAGAGTCGCAAAGCCCTTCCAAGCTGTTCATTCTTCCGACTCAAGCCACGGCCGGTGCCCTCGTCGTTTCCCTTCCCAACCCTCGCTACTCGAAGCCCACACGATATCTCGTATGCCCAGAAACCGGGATCTATGAGTTCACCAAGATCGCCGCCCCAAAGGTTACGCCAAGGAGTTGGCTGATCACACAAGACGGCTCTCCATCGGGCGAAGGCGATGAGGCAGCCAACTCGACCGAAGACCGCCCAAAAACCCAGGCCCAAGTCTCGAAAAGCGCAGAATTCTACATCGCGTCCAAGATCGACCCTGTGTTCCTGCTCCTCCCCGGTCTGATGGCAACGGATAAGGCAGCGTTGGGGAAATCTGAGCCCGCCAAGCGCATGTTTCTCTCCAGCGACGACCACCTCGACAGATTATTGCAGCAGGGTAGTTCTCAGCTCTCGGAAGCGCTAAGGTTGGGCGGCACCCGTGCGCTGTTCGAGAGTCGGCTGGCGAGCGTATGCGACACCGTCGAGGCTGGCGACGAGACCATGTACCGCCTCAGCGAGACCCGGTTGCTGGGGCTCCTCCTTTCCAAGGCGCAGCGGGTCTCGCTGCCCAAGAGCATGGAGGAGAAATTCGTCACAAAAGCATTAGAAGCACCCGTCCTGAGCAGGAAGAGCATCGCTCCGAGGGCGGATGTGGAAGAACAAGACAGTTCGAGTGGTGGTGACGGCGGCGCATCCACGCCGCAACCGCCCGATGCGAACGATTCTCAGTCCTCGGTGTCGACGATCTCCACCTCAGCGAGCGCCGCGTCGGAGGCCTCGACCGCCGCGACCTCGGTAGCAGCTGAAGAAGAAAGCGGCAGCAGCAACGACGAGGTGGTGGCGGCGATGCAGGCGTCGGAGGAGGTCGTGCGCCTGCAGCGGCTCAGGACCGCCTTCAGCTTCATCTGCTCCAGCTACCTGCCCCCCTCCCTCACCCCCACGCTGAAGAAGCTGCTGGCTGCTGAAAATGCGAAGCCGGCGGCGAAGGCATTGTCGGTAGACATTGCTCCACTAGATGAGTACCTGGCCCGTCTTGCGAAGCTACGGCAGGAGGCCACGGCGGCGCGGTCCGCCGGGGACTTCTCCCGGAAGAGAGTGCTCGACGACGAGGAGGAGGCGGAGCGGGCGGAGAAGAGGCGGAAGAAGGAGGAAGAGGATAAGAGGAAGAAGGCGGCTGAGAGCAGGGGGGTGAGGGAGCTGAAGAAGGTTAATGTGACTGGGATGAAAAAGCTGAGCGAGTTTTTCAAGAAGAAGTAATTGAGGATCGGAGCACAATGTTGTTGGCGTATGAGAAAGGTTGGACATTGCTGGTTGGGTTTGATTTGTTCAGGGTATAGGGTACTGCATATGGCGACAGGCGTTCACGGGCCAGCACGATAGTTGGCGTTGCAGGGGATAGGGTTCCGATGCCAACACAAAAATATAGTCCCAAGTCTCGTTTCACCTGACACCCCTCCCTCTCGTCGTGCCTCCTCGTGTACTGCTGCCGCCCCGCGCGTTCCCAAGCCCCCTCCCGATTCCCGACCCGCTTCTTGACCCGTACGCGCTGGAGCTGGTGCTGCTGGCGTCGAGATAGCTCGAGCTCGAGCTCCCTCCCACGCTTCCCGCCCGGCCCCTAGCACGGGCCCCTCTAGCCCCGCGCGCAGAGCCCCTAGCGGTGCTCCCGGCCAGCGCCGTCGCAGCCGCAGCCTCCCTCTGGCGCTGGGCGTCCTCAGCTCGCCGGCGGGCCTCGTCCCTCCTGCGCTCCTCGTCGGCCGCCCTCCGCTCGGCGGCCTGTTGCCTCTGGAGCGCCTCGGCCTCCTGCGCCGCCAGGTCCGCGCTGGCGCCCTTCCACTCCGGGTTGAGGATCAGGCGCTGGTTGTGCTCCGTCTGTGATAGGATGCGGGTCCAGGTGTTGAGTAGCGCCGAGGCGTTTGCGACCGTCCGGGAGACGGTCTGTCGGGAGGCGGGAGGCGGGAGGCGGGAGGCGGGGTTAGCCGAATGTTCGTTCTATCGGATTGTTACAGCGGGGGGCGGGGGTCACGAGTTTTGCGATGCGCCGGCAAACGTGGACTCACAGTCATGTTCCCCCTGGCCTTGTCCAATGTGTTTATAACACCCTCAATGACCTCATTGATGTTGCGCACGCCTTCCAACTCCCTTCGCAGGGCCGCCTCTCGGGCCTCGGAGGTGTCGACAAATCGCGCACTCTGATTGGCTGGAGTTTTGGGCGTCGCATGCTCTTCGCTTTCGGGCTCGTCGTCATCCACCGCCCTCACAGGCGACGAGATCAATCCGGATTCATCCATGCCAATGGACTTTTAGAAGAAGAAAAAAAAATATTGCCTCTTTGTTTCAAGTTTGCTTTTTCGGTCGGGATCGTTTTCGGTAAGGAAGCGGCTCTGTCTGAGCTTTCGATCGACGGATTCGATGACGTTGGAGGTTGATGCATGCTCAGCTGGCAAATGGGGTGCACAGAACTCTTCAGAACGCGCCTGGTTGGATGGAGGGGCTTTTCCCAAGACGCGTCGTGGACGTGTCTTGCCTGGTGGGGCGATGGAAATTAAAACAAACAGGGCCTTACAGTGGGCCTATGCGCTGGTTAAACGGGGGCTGGGGCTGGTGCTTTTGGACCTGCACCACCAGCCCCTTCTCCCCTTTACCGTCCCTTTGTTTGAACACTACCACCCACAACATCATCATCAATCAGCTGCCGGCCCTTTCTCATTCTCCTACCTACCTACATATTCATACCAAGTACTACAGAATCCTCTATCCACACTCGATTGACTTAAGAAGCATTGTTCGCAGCCGCATTTCCTATTCACCAGGCGGTCTCGTTCAGACGAAATTCCCGCTCGGTTTCGTCAACTTTGCGACCGCCTTCACCCCATTTCCCCCAGGCAGGGAATAGGAATCTCAGCCCCAAGATCTTCGCGAGCCAGAATATTAACCCAATACGAGTTGTTACTCTATCTTGATCCTGTCGAAACGCTCCTCGCTTTGGTATTTCACCCGGATTCAACGAGGGCCGTATTCGAAGGCCTGAGAGTGTCAGGTCCAGTGGTTGACCGCAATTTTGGCTTTTCTTTGAGAGCTCAAGGGTGGAACCCGCCAACCTCCTTCTGTTGACGACCTTCACAATGGCCGACCTCGCCACAACACCTTCACCTCCCCCCTCAATTCGCACACCGGATACACCCAGGTTTGGTTACGCCGACTCTTGGGAACCGTACTCACCTCGCAAGTCCGCCCGTATTTCATCGAAACAGTCATCGGCGGCACGCACTCCGTCGCCAAAGTCATCGCGCGCTCCCAAATCCCAACCGCCTCAATTCCAGATCACTCGCGCTTCGGCCAACAAGCAACAACAAGCACCCGCCGGAGTCATGGCTTCGCCAACGAATTCGCCCATGAAGAAGCGCCAGCCGCCTCCAAAGCCCAAGATGGCGGTGCCTTCCCTGACAGCAGAGGGGACTAGCAATGCCGCTGCCTTCCTCGGCCTTCCTGGCGGCGCTGGCGGCAAGTCCGACGCGCAATCTACTACCGCGTTCACAGGAATGCTACCCACCCCGGTCAAGACGCCGAGCCGTAGGCATGCGGAGCAGAATGAGGCCAACATCCAGAAGATCGCTCGCAACCTGTTCCACAGCAACGAGGACGAGCCAACCGTCGCTCCCCAGCAGGCACGAGAGCAGTCTCGAGAGGAGGAACTGTTGCCCAATCCGAAGCAGAGGCGGCCGAAGAAGTATTCGGGCATTTCGATGAACAGCTTCACCGCCGAGGACATCGATGAGCCCATCGACATTTTTACGGATTCCCACGACAGGATTCCGAAGGTCGACAACAGCGCCGAAAACCCGTTCCTGAGTGGCTACCAGGCCCCGGCACCTGATCCCGTTAAGCGTGGCAAGCGCAAGTTGATCGAGATTCCAGGGGAGGGGACTATAACCGTGGACGAGGCGTTCAAGCGCAATGATGGTGTGGTCTATGTCTTGTAAGCCTTCTAGTGCCCCATTCCCCATTCCACATTCCACATTCCCCATTCCCCATGATAACCTTCCAGTGACCTTTGGCAGATCGTACATAATCTAATCTAAATCTCAACCCACAGCCGAGGCAAGAAAGTCTACCGCAAGTTCGCGGAGCAGGATGCATCGGAGGACTCCAACGGAGAGAGTGGGGCGGAAACCTCTCCAAAGAAACGCTTCACCCGCTCCTCCATCAAGCCCAGGCTGCTCTTCCCGCCCGAGTCCAAGGGAAAGCAGCCCGAGGCGCAGCAAGACCTCGTCGAGGCGGAGGAGGAGGATGATGACGAGGAGGCCGTCACCGACATCGAAGAAGCCCACGCCCACATCGAGGAGGGCCAGCATATTCAGAGCAAGGTTCACGACGAGGAGATGCCGACCACCCCGGTGGACAACCTGGACGACAAGGCGCCCGCTACTCCCGAGGCGCCCAAGTTCGGGCCTGGCTCGCCGCCCGCGACCGGCCGCGCCACTCGGTCCTCTCAGAGGCGTGGGCTGCAAGCCGAGGAGGCCACACCGGTTAAGGCGACGGCGACGGCGCGCAGGTCCCGGCGGAGTCCCTTCGACGACTGGCAGCGCGTTAAGCCCGCCGCTGACAGTCACGGCCAGAAGCGGTCGGCTGGAGAGACTCTCGCCCCGCCCCATTCTTCCACCAAACGGGCGCGAAACTAAGGCGGCTCCCCTTTTTTTTCTTGGTCCTTTCCCTTCTCACACCGCCCTTTTTTTTTCCTCTTCTACGACGGGGGTGCGGTGCACTTGTACGAGGTGAACGATTATGGAATCGAGGAAGACCTTTTTGGCGTTCGAGGCTCAGGAACGCTCGGGAAGGTTGGATAGAGAGGGAAAGCATTACTTGCCAGTCATCAGCATCTGGCACATATTACTTTGATTCCCCCCCTTTCTTCCCCGTCTTCTCACTTATCTCATTGGTTTTCATTATTACTTTTGTTAAATCTGCTTCTAGCACCAGTCCGGCTTTGCGGTGGTTACGTTTTCGTTCCTTTATTTTTCCTCCCCTTGATCTCTTTCGGTACTTTTCATCAGACAGCCAAATTGCATGGCGACCGCCGCGTCTCTTCTATTCGAGGGTTTGTCCCTCGCTTGTTTGATGCCTCAAGCGAGACTGGTTGGTGTATGTGCCATCATCGCGAAAGCACAATGATGGCGAGCCCAATGATTCGATTTCATCCGGCGCGATGACTGTATATGGCCGCTTGATTTTTTTTCCTCTGCTTCGTTTGTGGTGCCTTTTGAACAACATGGCCTCGGTGTTATGGAAATTGAAAGATTGAAAACCAACCTGCCTTCTTTATACTTTATTCAGAATATGGGAACGCGGGATCCAAAAGGGCATACGTCGCCGTGCGTCGGCTCCGTCCGTTTTACTTCAAAGGGTTTTAGAATGCACACAGTTCTTATAGCACAATACTCGGTATTCGATCCGCCTTCCACCACTTGCCGCATGTCCGCATACCACAGGAACGTTGACTCTTGGCGTTTCGAGCTGAACCAACCGAGAATGGAGTGAAGGATTGTGATCGTAAGAGGATTAATCACCTCGATGTGTCTGCTGGTACGGAGGTCGGTTGCAAAAATGATGAGAAGAAAATACACAGGGATGCCGTTTGGTGCATCAAAGACTGAGTTTACAAAGCGGCACATGTATACAAAACATTTCCCAATACCCTACTTTACAGAGGAAGTTACTGAACAGGGCGCCTGAAAGGACGGGACAAGGAGACGGAAGGTTAGAGAACTACCTCTCCTAGGTACGTACCGTGGGTTCCTACCTACCAAGACGTCGTGTACCGCGGATGTATTCAAGTCTCATCATTTTTGCAACCGACCTCCGTAAGTGCGGGAGACAGTAAGTCTCGACCGGCTCGGAGCCCACTTCGGAGGTGATGGAGGGGAGATCGGGTGGGAGTAAGTTTTTTGGAGGGGGGGAGACGTTCCTACCCCGCGAATATCGGAGCCGAAAGTGGTGGAAGGATATTGCAACAGACACTAACGCCAGCACGAAATCGTTGCCACGAGTGAAGAGTTCTCGACTCCGTACACCCTTACTTGCCTATTTAAGATTTTACTGTTTGTCTGACCTCTGCAACGTTCACTCGTTCCTCGTTTACCCCGAATCCTCCCTATGGTAATCTTGGTCGGAGCCAATTCCCCTTTTCCATTTCCAGGTTGAGGAGCAGAATAAGCGACTTAATAGGAAAATAGCTTCGAGCTTGTGAAGCTTGTTGGAGCAAGGCTTAGAGCAAAGTCACCGAAGAGCCAGAGCCATGCATATCCTTGTCGTCAACGACGACGGCCCGCCCAGCACGCATGCTTCGCCATACGTGCACTCCCTGGTGAGGCAGCTGCAGGCCTCGGGACATCTTGTCTCGGTGTGCCTGCCGCATACGCAGCGGTCGTGGATAGGCAAGGCGCATCTGATCGGCAAGACGGTCAAGCCGACCTATTACCGCCCACCCCCGCCACCTGCCAACCCGGCAGGTCTGGTCTTCCCCGAAGCGCCGGAGAGCGTGGGCACCATCCATCGTTGGCCCGCCACGCGCCAGCCGCCAGAACAAGGGAAAGAAGGAGAAGAAGCGCCTGCACCTCCGGAGGAATGGGTGCTCGTGGACGGCACGCCGGCCAGCTGCGTCCAGATCGGGCTGCACCACATGTTCTCCGAGCGCGGCCCCGTCGACCTGATCCTCAGCGGGCCCAACTACGGGCGCAACACGACGGCTCTGTTCGCGCTCAGCTCGGGCACGTTGGGCGGGGCGCTCGAGGGCGCCTCGTGCCGCGTCAGGTCCGTGGCGCTGTCGTTCGCCTTCTTCACGGGGAGGGGCAACCACGACCCGGCCATCGTGGCCGCGGCGTGCCGGCACTCGGTGCGCGTCGTCGAGGCGCTCGTGCGCCAGTGGCCCGCCGACGGGTCGGTGGACCTGTACAGCGTCAACGTGCCGCTCGTGGAAGGGGTCGAGGCGCACAAGACACTGTGGGCGGGGATGCTGCAGAACTACTGGATCGAGGGCGGGTGCTTCACCGAGGTTGAGGGCAGCGTTGGGGATGAGGAGGAGGAGGAGGAGAGGATTCGGGAGGGCGTGAGCGGGGAGGCTGATGACGGCGGCGGAGATCAGGGAGGAGGAGGAGACAAGACGCCGGCGTCGTCGACCGCCGGCCGAACTGGACACGCACACATCGGGCTTTCCCATAAGCACTTCAAGTGGCAGCCGCGGTTCACGGACGTGTACAGGAGCGTCGACGAGGCGCCCGCTGGTAATGATGGTTGGGTCGTGAGGGAGGGCCATACAAGGTGGGTTTGCTCGCTGCTCTCCTGTAGATGAAGGGTCTTTCAGTCGCGGTTTACTGACATGGCAACTTACAAACACACAGCGTCACTCCCCTCAAGGCAAGCTTCTGGCACGCTGCCGAGCATCTTCACACTCAGGAGTTGCAACTGTGAGTGCCATCATCATCTCGCTATCTGGGAGGTAAAGTAGGGCAACGCAGTGCGAGGAGAGCGCAGCAGCGGGTCAGCGAGCATCGACAGGCAGAAGAAAAAAGGCAACAAACAGCACGAAAGTCTCTTTTCTCTATCAGATCATGTCATGGAGCCCTGTCTCCAGCGGTACATACAGAAAAAAAATCCGTAGAGCAAGAACACAAAGAAAGCCTTAGATCAATAGAGACAGACGGTTTAAAGCAACAAGTCTGGACTGGACTGGACTGGACGGCTTCGCAATCGGATCATCACCCACCCGCCTGCTACGTCGCTCGCTCGCTCGCTGCTTCTCCTCGCCCCTGTTGCTCCCCTGAACTCCGACTGTCATTTCACGTACCGATACTTACCAACTTTGAAATTTCTTCGTTTCTTGGCTCAGGACTCCGCCTCATGAGAAATATGCCTCCGCAGAAAACCTCGCGGTCCGCCTAGTAGCAGGGGGCGGCAGCAGCAGCAGCAGCACTCACGAATCACCGAGCGGTGTCGTTGAGAAAGGGGACAAGCATGCCAAGTCCGACACGACCAAGAAGATCACAACCACCATCCCTGATCCAGACTCCCAAACGACGACGACAGCTGGAGACATACCCGCCTCGGTTGAGGCGCAGCAGCAGCAGCATCAGTCTCATTCTCCCCCCGGCAGCGTCAGTGCTACCACAGCGGTCAACAAAGACCAAGACAAGCTATACGCCCTCATCGAGTACGACGACCCCTACGTGCAGCCCATGATCCTGTCTGCGCTACGGGCCCTGCTTCCCCCCGAGAAATACGTCCTTCTCTCACCACCACCCCCACGTGGCCGAGACAGCAAGGGCGACAACGGAGAGCCAATATCGCTCGCCAAGCTCTTGCCCAGCATAGCACTAGGGCAGGAGGCGGCTGTGGTGACTGGGAGTGGGAATAGCAGTAGTGATAGCAAAAAAACCACCTCTCGTCTAAAGTTGCTGCAGATAACTCCCTACGAGGCCATCGACTTCGAGTACGCCTCCTCCGCCCAGCCGGGCACGGTGCTAGTGAACAGCTACGTGTTCCGCAAGGCGCTGATCCGCAAGCATTTCCTCTCCGCCACGGTCGACTTCTGGCTGGCGAAGCACCCGGGCTCCGTCCTGGGGCGGCATGTGAAGCAGGCCACGGCGTTTGAGGTGGACTATGCGGAGTTTCTGGACGATGCGCTGGTGGAGGCGTGGGATTTGCGGGCTAGTCTGGAGAGGAACGAGGAGCTGGAGCTGCGTGCCTCAACTACTTTCTCTGGTGATGGTGATGAGGATGGTGAGGAATCCGCTGGTGATTCTGCCAATGATTTTGCCAATGACGTCGTTGTGGTGGATAGTACTTCCCCTTCTGGTAGGGATGGAGAGTCCACTACTGCTAATGCTACTGCTGCTCCTGCTACCGCTACTGCTGCAGCTGCAGCTGCAGATGAAGGCGGTGGCTGTGACGATGGTAGTGGGGGTAGAAGCGAGGTTATCTCACCAGCGGACGGAGGAAGCGAGCGTGGGCGGCAAGATGGTGGTGCTAAGGAGGTGGGAAAGGAGAAGGAGAAGGAGTGGTGGATCCTGAAGCCGAGCATGAGCGACCGCGGCCAGGGCATCCGGCTGTTCAGCACGATGGAGGAGCTGCAGGGCATCTTTGACGAGTGGGAGGCGGATATGCCGCCCGACAGCGAAGAACAAGACGAAGACGAAGACGAAGACGAAGACGAAGCCGAGGGCGGCAGCGACGACGTAGCAACTGGCAACACCACCACTACTACAGAAGGTGGGCGAGAGACCACATCATCACAGGAGAATACCAAAGAGACGACAGGCTACATCACGACAGCACACCTCCGCCACTTCGTCGCCCAGCCGTACATCCACCCGCCCCTCCTGGTGCCAGGCTACGAGGGCCGCAAATTCCACATCCGCACCTACGTGCTCTGCATCGGCAGCCTCAAGGTCTACGTCTACCGCCAGATGCTGGCCCTGTTCGCGGGGAGGCCCTACAAGAGCCCCTCGGCTGGCGCGGAGGAGCTAGGTGCACACTTGACGAATACTTGTCTCCAGACCAAGGCCAAGGACGACGTCACCACCACGAGCCCTGATGCTGGTGAGGGAGGGGAGATCATCGTCAGGAAGTTCTGGGACCTGCCGGACATTCTTCCCCCCAGCAAAAACAACAACAACAAGTCCATCGTCATCACAAAGGAGAGCATCTTCTCGCAGATCTGCGCCGTCACGGGCGAGGTGTTCGAGGCGGCGGCCAGGGGCATGATGATGCACTTCCAGCCGCTGCCGCACGCGTTCGAGGTGTACGGGCTCGACTTCCTCGTCGACGCCGGGGGCACCGCTTGGCTGCTCGAGGTGAATGCGTTCCCGGACTTCAAGCAGACGGGCGAGGAGCTCGGTGGCTTGGTGGCGGAGCTTTGGAAGGGGGTGCTGCGCCTCGCTGTCGGTCCGTTCTTGGGAGTGGAACAGAGGGAAGAGGAGGGGGATATGGTGCTCGTAAGGGATATTGATCTTGGGAGGGGGAGGTGGGCCGCCTCTGCGTAGAGTGTGCGTGCACCTTGTGATGATTACCGATGGACGGAGAGATGAACGGAGGGACAGGCAGACTGCCTGACTGACTGAGTGACTGACTGACTGGATCAGGTAGAGGAAAAAGCCGCATGTGTGCGTACTGCGTAAGTGGTGGTCGTGACTCGGGTCGGAAAAGGGGGTGGAGGTGAGGGAAGGTAGTGAGGTGGCAAAGTCGGCGGTGAGGGCTTTGTTGGATGCAGCGAGCCGGCCATGTGCCCGTCCAGTATCTCCTGAGAGGCGGCATAAATCGGATTTGGGATATAGCATCACAGGAAAGTTGGACATGATCTTGATACTTGCGAAGTACTCACTGTTGACTTGTCTATCTCTTCTCCTCCTCCTGCCGTGGGCGTCTCGCCTCTGCTTGCCAAGTGGAGATTCCAGAGGGTGATAGAGATATTGCCAAGGAGCAAGACACGAGAGGGTATGATCAACGTGGTGTCGGAGTCGGGGTTTCTATCTGGCCCAGACATCATTGTGCATCAGCAAACGGTACCGGCGGTGGCTTAGAGCTCACGTTGTGAAGCCGGTAATCTCTCGAAAACCCTGAGTGTCCCATGATTTGTCGGCATTCTACTTGGGCCATCGTCATGCAGTGTATCTTGCCCGGCTACAGAGGAGGCAGACATGGCATGTCTTGTTGCAGGTAGGCAGGCAAGCAAGCCTGCCTTGGCGTAGCAGGCGCGGTGGTCTGGTCTCAGAGAGAGAGAGTTCCCGCACCGGCGAATGGATGGAGGGATGGAAGGACGGAGGACCGTTCTCGGAGTCATCCTGTCGCCGCCGACGATCAAGTCCTGGGCAACAAAGCAACAACAAAGGCGGACTTGTGATGTGAGGAGGAAAACGCCGAGCCATGCCCAGGTACCAAGGTATGTCGGTTCAAGTTTCGTGGGATATATCTTGGCAATAGAGTTGGAGTGTCGTCGTGATGAGAAGGGGAAAAAAAGGGGGGCGTGTGCCAAGCCAAAAGTCCACAACAAGCAGGACATGGAAGCAAGCGCCATGAGGAGAATCACACAAGAAAAGTTATGAGAAAATAAATGACCAATAGAGACAAGACACTATCCGGACGAAGCAGGTCTTGTTGGTCTTGGTAGCAGCTTGGGAAGCACCGGAACGAGCAGCGCCAAGGCCGCCAGCAATCATAAAAGCTTTGCACAGCCTCAATATCTGTGACCCCTCAGGTCGCGGGCGGGAGTGAGACGAGATACCACAGCATGGACCGAGGGAGGGGGGACCGTCCTGATTCCACCACGGCTTGTTTGTTGTTGGGCGCGTCCTCCCGTCGAACCTTGCTCTTTCTCTCTTCCTCATCCCACGAAAGAGAATCAGATAGCGGCAGGTTCGGGACTCCGTTCGAGCCAGTGGCAACTGGAAACAGGCAACTGACAACTGGCCGCCACCACCGCCAACCCAAACGGAGACCGGGTGAACTGTCGGCCAGTACTCCGTCGTGGTCGATGGGGAGAAAGCAAACCCCTCAGCCCGAACCGCGCGGCTTGGCCACAGCAAACCTAAGAGGCGAGTGGATGTCATGACATGAAGCCAGCCAAGTAGGCACGTATGGAGGAGGTAGGTAGCATTGGAGCGGTGTGGTTGTATGTAGTAGTACACTGTACTAGCAAAGGTGGTGAGATCTACGTCGATTTTCCCCCACGCTCTGAGGTGCTTTAACATACTGTTGTAGCCCCTCGAACCCCTCCGGCCCCGACCGGGCGACTGACTGACTGACTGACTCACTGGATGAGACCGCTTGGTGGATGACGATCGAGCAGCCAAACGGGTCCGTCGGAGAAAGGAAAAAGGCTAGTTCGTGGTCTTGAGTGGTCTTGAGTGGTACCAGAGGTGCGGTAATCAAGTCATGTTCTTGCTCAGCCTCCTTTCTGGGCCCTTTTCGCCTCCGTGCGTTGCGTACGTGCGCTTCGGGTGTGCCTGCAAAGCCAACCAACCCAAACCCCCCCTTGTTATTCTCTAAGAAGGAGGTCTCAAGAGGTTCCCTCGGAAGGGCGGCGCTAAACGAAGAAAGGAAGAAATATGTATTAGCGCTGTAAAGTTAACGGGGCGTTTTGAAGTCATCCTGTCAGCGAAGAAGGATCTTGTCATTAAGTCCGCGTGTGATGGAGGAGGAACAACAGGTGGAGTGCCTAAGATGAGTTACCGTGTTGTCGCCTTCGACGACCAAGAGAGAGAGATATTACTGTATTGAAGCTAGAGGTGGGTGTAGGTGCCGGGTAGCGAATCGCAACGAGCCTCGACAGAGACTCCGGTTATCTTCAATGTTGTTCAACCTCCTGCCGGAATTAGTTGCCCCGTCGGCCTGCTGTCGTGCAACCAGCTGCAACCTGCAATATACTAATAACCATCCTCCAAACACCGACGGAAATCAGGTCGGGCAGGTCTGCTTGTTGGTTCCGTCCTCGCACGGAATTCCAGAGGAATGCCTCATTTTCCTCCCATGCAAGCAATTCGGTGGCTTCCATTAAACGTGTTACGGATTCCTTCGGCGAAAGTTCTCACGAGCCAGCCAGCCAGCCAGGAAGATCGCTATCAGGGATGGAGGGGTATTGCTCGTCATCAAACAAATTCCGTACAAGACTGGCCCGTCTTCTAGCATTTATTTGCTTTCGCGATCGGAGTTCGTAATTGTCACAAAACAACGAGATGAGAAAGATTTGACGACAAGGCCCACAATGTCAGGCAAGGCATTCTTTCAATCTTGTGTTCTCGTTTTGTTTTATTTCTTTTTTTCCCACCCCGCCCATGCGGTCCGCGACTCCAGCCCGTCCCGGCGGCTGGCACCGTCGGGAGGTGAAGCATCAATGATAATGTTTCGGCGGGTCGGAACCGCACAGGTCCGCGAGTCGCATCTAACCGCCAACAACTCGGCGGGCATGCATACACGGTGCATCATGGTAGAGCCATGTTGTGGATGATGTGGCTTTCACCGATTTTCCTTCTTTTTCCTCTCTCTCTCTCTCTCTCCCCAGCATTCGCCACTGAAGAGGCCTCGTCACTGAAAGGGGCCGACGGAGATTATCACCACAGCTTGACCAGGGTGACTCTCCGCATCCCGTCCAGCTTCGCCGGGGGCTTTTTACAACTAGTAGCCCACTGCCACGTTGACACAGCTCAAAGCAAGGTCGATAAACGAAGGGGCAACAGAGAGGAAAAGTGAAAGTCCATCTTCATCTCCGTGAGGATATGCGGGAATATTGGCTGAGACCCATCTAGCGAGGACGTCATTTTGCATTTAGGGGCCAGAGGTGATTGATAGCTTATTCGCAACTGCGATATATCCAAGCATCAGCGCCAAGCGAGAAAAGCGAACAGACGGGACCCAATGAGGCCTTGGCGATGATGATCTGGCTGCATTTGCTGGGCCTTGGCCCACAACACTTCTGATATTGATGCAGTGATTCCAGATGTTTTCCTGTCCAGCTGCCCAACAAACTGCGTCCCAGCTTTACCGGGCACTGATTCTCTCACGCAATTATTGGGCACGGAACAGGAAAGAAAGATAGAGAGACACCGAGACACGTATGGTGTTTGAGTGGCTCTGCCGTGGGGCTATTGAACAATTTGGGCGGCAAGCCACTTTCGTAGAATGTCTTGGTGATCCTGATGTTGGTGATGATCTCACACCCGCTCACGGCACCATGCAGGCCTGGGCGCCAGTGAGTGAATGCCAATCCTCAATCTGAGGCACGATGTGCTTGGGTCCTTCCGAGCGCGCCCCTTCTTTCCTCTTTCCAGAAACGGGAGCCCGGGGGTAAGATATGGGTATCACGACATCATCGTGGACCAAGGAATCGCTCTGTCGAAAAGGCAGGCCAAGATGATGCACTTTCTCTCAAACGAAAAGAACCGGCCCCACAGCTCCGGGGTCGATAGCTGTGGTCCATGATGGTAGGTTGGTTCTCATTGGACGAGGACCAGTGAAACGGTTTGAACCTCCTGGATGTGACCACCAAGTGTACATCTACAAAACATCTTCACCCCAACAATCGGTCGACGACCAGCCGAGGAGGATGTGAGAGGTAGAGGGGTAGGTTTCGTTGCGGCGAGAAGAAGAAGACTCATCGACAACAAGTAAGGTCTAATCAGATGTGTATAGGAAGGTTGACTGCTTTGACTGCATTGCATAGAAGGCGCTCTTGATATAGGGTGAGAGAAAGCCTTGCACGCGACTCGTGGACCTAGCTGCAGATGGACTCCAACTCAAAGCGTTTCCGGGGGCTCGCGCAAGCTGCGTTGACCCCTGTCTGTTCTTGCCCGCCTCAGAGGAGATGACTGCCGCTCCATTTACGAAAAAGCAAAGCGGAGAGAAGGAATTGAGAGCATATTTTGCTGATGTCGTTGCTGCTCGTCGTCTTCGCCCTGTTCTAGTGACACATCAGTGTGAGGGAGATATATCAAGCTATCAGAATCAAGGACCAGAGGTGGAAATCAAAAGCCATCTCGGGCAAGCAAGCCACCGACAGCCTCCTTGACCAGGGTTGGTGAGCGCCACCCGCCCGTTAGCTTCGATGGGGGGAGGGCGTGGCTGAAGGCTTGGGGCAGGAGGGCCTAGGCTCCACATAAAAACCTGTGGCACACTCTAGCACAGTGTAAACACGGTATGCGGTGGATGCCAAGCTGCGCAGACGAGCTGGCCACAACCAAACTTCGAGGCAACCACGGGACACGCGCACTGTCCCGCTATGGCTGTCTGCAGTCTGCTACCCCCTTTCAGGCAAAATGCGGACTACACAGCCATGCCCAACGCGCTGACTGAAGCGAGATTTCTTGGCGAGAAGTTTGCCTTCCGGTGCGCCTCGTCTTGAGATCGGGTTTTTGCTCCTGAGACGCAGAATCACGGCATTTACCTGAAAGACAGTTTGAGACCCGAATGGACGGACTGGGCAGGTTTCTTCCATGTCAGAAGGAAAGAACGTGAACCGGAAATACAACTCGATGATGCGGACATTTTGTTGGAAAGTGCGAGCTACGGAAGGTCATGGTCTCCACCTAGGCACCGAAATGGAGAAGAGAATGGCAGCCGCGCCCACAACAGAAGAGGTCTCGGCCACTGTCCGAAGAAAAGCTTGTATCCCCAGCGTGCCCACAGACGACTGGCGACTACCCACAATCCGATCAGGCAAGAGTCCAGTCACGACAACTCCATAGTCCGTTTCGAGGAGGTCCTTGATGAGCGGTGGGAAGCGGTGAGGAGGAGAGGATAAGAGCAACAAGAACACTAAGAAAACCAAGAGCCAAGAACATCAAGCTTTTCAGAATGGGTTGGCTAGCTCGCTCAACTCGGTCTCTATCTTTTATATGCCGTCCTTCTTTTCTCGGGCTTGTTTCTATGTTGGTTTTGGCGGGTTCCCACACTCTGTTTGTGGAAGCTCCTTCGAATACACCTTGTAGGCGGTCGGGTATTTGTGTGACGACCCCATCCATATTATGAGCGCACCGGCGCACCAGGGCGACCAGGCGCGGCGATTTCTCCCTGAAATGGGAGGTTCGCAAGTTCCATCCATGTTGTCAGTGCCACATTGGTTTCGATGGGACGCCCCCTTCCCTGACACCCCCCGTCACAAGCGCGATGTATGATTCGCTTGCTTGTCTTGCACTGCCTCAATGTGCGGTCTTGGCGATTTCTTGGCCTTGGCGCCAGCCAATTGGAGGGAGCCCACCCTGCAGCACTCTGAGGGCAGCATTCGTGGGACTGCGGGTGGTAGGTATTCCGTACCCATCCTGTAGCGGTACCTTGAGTGATGAGCTTTCTGTCTGTTGTTTCCCGGGCTTTGGCTTGACTTTTCTTTTCCCATGGTGCCTGCCCCCAATTCGATCACTTTATCCATTCCCGGGCAGTAGCCAGAATCAAAGAACAGACTCTCGTTTATACAATCATCATTGCCCACCTCGGCCTGGACCCTGGCTCTCTGCCATCCCCACGCCTCCTACGTTGTACTCTGTCTGCAATGGTGCAACCTTCACGGCTTTCAACTCTCCCGCTCTCCTCTCCAACAAGGAAAGACTGAGGTGAAAAACGAGAATGGCTTGACTCGACGCCTTGCCCAACTCTACTCTGCCCAACAGAACATACATCTACATCTGCTGAGCCCTCCCCCCAGGCTCACGCACGAAGCTGGACCAGCCGTCGTTCTGGGAACACGGCTCTTGTTGACGAACCTTGTCCGGCCGCCTCGTCGTCACCCGTTATCTTTCTTCTTTTACCTCCAGAACGGGGAAACAACCTGTGTCGCATTCCTCGCATTGTCTACATGCCAATCTTTCCGCCATTGTAGGACAGGGTCACCGGACTGGTCGGACTGGTCGTGGCGGAGAGGACAGGCGCTCCTCCCTCTTGATCGCAGGCGGCTTTCTGAATGGTCCCGACTCGGCGCGAGCGTTGTTCCATTTCGCCTCCGAACACAGCCTCCCCAAAGGTTGGAGACCTCCGTTTCCCAGCTTCCTGCCAGCGTCAGACCGTCTTTTTACTCTCAACACTTTGTGCCTGGCCGCGGCTGAGCCTTTTGGGATGCTGACCGCGCAGAGAAGCAACAGCCCACACAAAGCCTGAGTGACGACGCCAACTCATCATCGACATGGACAACGGCACAGGTGACGAGGCCACGACACCCAGAAGAGCACGAGCGTAAGTGACACTGCCTTCTATCAACCTCCATACCCTACCCCATATCCCCCTGCCCCCAAAGAAAACTTGAAAGAGAGAACGGTCCCCTCCTGACAGGTGATGCCGGCGGCGCTGTCGAGTCCAGCCCTACGATAACAATCGACACCACGGCCGTCAGTCCGGCCTCTCCTCCAGACCAAATGGCGTCAGAAATATCAGGCAATGGGAAAGGTGGGTCGAACTCGCCGGTGCTCACAGGAGGAGACGAGGCCAATTCCCCATCGACAGTGGTCGAGCCATTATCGCAAACATGGTCGCGGACTGGTGGTGGAGGAGGTCACCATCCTCGTGGCTCGACGGGTAGTGGCCGGCCGGAACTGCAGACGACGGCCTCCTTCGACAGCAAGGAGAGTCGGCCGACGAGCCCGCATAACGTGTCGAGCCCTGTCGCCGGTAGAAACGACCGCACCCAGGGCTTCCTCGCCGTTCCCCAGACCAACCAACGGTCGCGTCAGAATTCTGTCGACTCGGAAGACGGCTCGAGGTCTGTAGGGTCTCAGGTGGAAACCCTCGCTGCGACGGCGTCGACTTCCGGCGAGAAGCGCAAGGTGTCCGGTCTGCCGGAGTCCAATGCCTCGATCATGAGCGATCCGGACGCCCTGAAGCCCGATCTTGGCAAGGAGGCATTCTTCGTGGTGGAGGACAACCCATTTGCGTTCAGCCCTGGCCAGCTGGGCAAGATGTTCAACCCGAAGAGTCTCGCTGCCTTCTACAGGCTAGGCGGCCTGGACGGGTTAGAAAAGGGCCTTCGCACAGACCGGAGGGCCGGTCTGAGCCCTGATGAACTAAACCTACAAGGAACAATACCTTTCGAGGAGGCGACCAACAGCACGCGATCTGACAAGCTCACGACGGAGGGCGCCGACCCACCGCCGCAACCGCCTTCCCCGTCGACTCCGGCGCCTCACCGCGAGCACCACACCCACAATGCCTCACCGACGCCCTTCGTCGACAGGAAACGAGTCTTCAGCGACAACCGGCTCCCGGAGAAGAAGGGCAAAACGCTCCTCGAGCTGATGTGGATAACATTCAACGACAAGATCCTCATCCTTCTCTCCATTGCCGCCGCTATTTCTCTCGGCGTCGGCCTCTACGAGACCTTCGGTCAGCCCCACGACGCCAACCATCCCCAGGTGGAGTGGGTCGAGGGCGTTGCCATTATCGCTGCCATCGTTATCGTGGTCATGGTGGGCTCCTTGAACGACTGGCAAAAGGAACGGCAATTTGCAAAGCTCAACCGGAAAAAGACGGACCGCAACGTGAAGGTTATACGCGCTGGCAAAACGTTCGAGATTTCCATCTACGATGTGCTTGTCGGCGACGTTCTCCACCTGGAGACCGGAGATATGATCCCCGTGGACGGAATCCTGATCGAAGGACACAACATCAAGTGCGACGAATCCCAGACGACCGGCGAGTCGGATCTCATCAAGAAGCGGGCGGCGAGCGAAGTCTACGCCGCGATCGAGAGCAATGCCGACCTGAAGAAGATGGACCCGTTCATCCAGTCCGGCGCTCGCGTCATGGAGGGCGTGGGCACCTTCCTCGTGACGGCCACGGGCATCAACTCCAGCTACGGCCAGACCCTGATGGCCCTGCACGACGATCCCGAGATCACCCCGCTACAGTCTAAGCTCAACGTTATCGCCGACTACATTGCGAAGCTGGGTGGCGCGGCCGCCTTGATCCTCTTCCTCGTCCTGTTCATCAAGTTCTTGGTTGCTCTCCCCAAAGAGCCTGCGGATGTTACTCCTGCTATGAAGGGCCAGAATTTTCTGCAGATCTTCCTGGTCGTTGTTACTATTATCGTGGTGGCAGTCCCCGAAGGTCTCCCCCTGGCTGTAACCCTGGCTCTCAGCTACGCCACCAAGAGGATGGTTAAGCAGAACAACTTGGTTCGTCAGCTGAAGGCTTGCGAGGTCATGGGGAACGCAACAACCATCTGCTCCGACAAGACCGGTACCCTTACACAGAACAAAATGAAGGTCGTGGAGGGAACGGTGGGTACAACGCATCGCTTCAGCGCCGATGAGGGCAGTCCAGGCAAGACGGGCGCCGCTGGAGGCGACGACGAGCACGTCCCGTCCTCCCCAGAGAGCAAGGCACTGAGTGCCGTCGAGTTCGTGTCGCTGCTGAGTGCGCCGGTCAAGTCCCTGATGTTGAGCTCGATCGCGCTCAACTCGACCGCATTCGAAGGCGACGTCGACGGGGAGCAGTCTTTCATCGGATCCAAGACGGAGACGGCGCTTCTGCTGTTTGCACGGGAGCACCTCGCCATGGGCCCCGTCGCGGAGGAGCGGGCCAACTCCAAGACGGTGCAGCTTATTCCATTCGATTCGGGCCGGAAGTGCATGGGTATCGTGATCGAGCTGCCGAACGGTCGCACGCGGCTGTACGTGAAGGGCGCATCGGAGATCATGTTGGCCCAGTGCACGCAGATCATCCGGGACCCGTCCAAGGACGCCACCACGGCCACGCTGACGGACGACAACCGGAGGGCGCTGAGCGGCCTTATCGAGGACTACGCCCGACGGTCGCTACGGACGATCGGACTGGTGTACAAGGACTTCGAGCGCTGGCCGCCGGCGCGTGCGCGCAAGCAAGACGGCGAGGTTGACGAGGTCCTGTTCGAGGACATGTTTAGGCACATGACGATGCTCGGCGTGGTCGGGATCAAGGATCCCCTGCGCGAGGGCGTGCGTGAGGCTGTGGCCGACTGCCAGAGGGCCGGCGTCGTGGTGCGCATGGTCACGGGCGATAACGTTATGACCGCCGAGGCCATCGCCCGGGACTGCGGCATCCTGCAGCCGGACAGCGTCGTGATGGAAGGGCCCAAGTTCCGCAACCTCGGCAAGGCGGCGCAGGACGAGATCATCCCGCGCCTGCACGTGCTGGCCCGGTCGAGCCCCGAAGATAAACGCATTTTGGTTAAGCGGCTCAAGGATCAGGGGCACATCGTTGCCGTCACGGGAGACGGCACGAACGATGCGCCCGCGTTGAAGGGGGCCGACGTCGGCTTTTCGATGGGCATTTCGGGCACCGAGGTGGCTAAGGAGGCCAGCGCCATTATCCTGATGGACGACAACTTCACGTCGATCGTGGTGGCGCTGAAATGGGGAAGGGCCGTCAACGACGCCGTCAAGCGCTTCCTTCAGTTCCAACTCACCGTCAACGTTACCGCGGTCATGCTGACGTTCGTGTCGTCGGTGTCGAGCTCTACCAGGGAGAGTGTGTTGACGGCCGTGCAGCTGCTCTGGGTCAACCTCATCATGGATACGCTGGCGGCCCTGGCGCTCGCCACGGACCCGCCCCACCCGTCCTGTCTCGACAGGAAGCCGGAGCCTCGCAACGCGCCCATCATCTCGGTCACGATGTGGAAGATGATCCTGGGTCAGTCGGTCTACCAGCTGGCCATCACCTTCTTGCTGTACTTTGGCAGGCAGAACGTGCTTCCCGCGTACGACCCGAACGTCTACGACGACCAGATCGCGACACTGGTGTTCAACACTTTTGTGTGGATGCAGATCTTCAACCAGTGGAAGTAAGTACTAGGGCTTATCCTTACATGACTTGGATGATGTCGAGAGAGGCAAGACCAGTGATGAGATGGCTCAGGGGAGAGAGAGACACACGTGACTAACCCATTCTGCTCTACAGCAATCGCCGTCTGGATAACCGCTTCAACATCCTCGAGGGCATCACCAAGAACCCGATCTTCATCGCTATCAGCCTGATTATGTGTGGTGCTCAGGCGTTGATTACGAGCTTCGGTAGCTACGCATTCGGCATCTCCCAGCACGGCCAGACTGGCGCCATGTGGGGCTACGCCATCTTCCTCGGCTTCCTGTCCATCCCCGTCGGCATGGCCATCCGCCTGATCCCGGATGCGCTGCTGCTGAAGCTGATCCCGGAGTCGGTTAAGCGCCGGGCGCGGAACAAGGTTCCCGGAGTGACGGTGTCCGACGACGAGGAGCGCTTCCGGGCGTACCCGCAGCCCCTGGTCGAGCTCCGCGATGAGTTGGCGTTTATCAAGCGTGTCAAGGGCGGTCGTCTTAACAATTTGAAGTTTGCCATGAAGCACCCGCGCGAGACGTTCATGCCGAAGAACAGCCCCTCAGGCTCGCGCACGAATTCTCGCACCCACTCTCGGTCGCACTCGAGGAGCGACTCGATCCAGATCCCGTCGACCCCTACCCGCCAGGACAGCGTGGGCTCTCAAGTCCCGACTCCCGACTCGCGCAAGCGTTCGCGCTCCATGCGTTCGCGCTCCAACTCCGCCCTTGGCGCCGCCACCGTCATGGCCGGCATTGTCGCGGGCGGCATCGGCGCGTCGTGGTCGCCCATCGACCGCGAGCGCGACCCAAGCCTCTTCCCCCGTCAGCCGTCGCCTCTTGTGATAACGCGGGAGCCGCCGTCTTCGCCCGCACAGCCGCAGCAGGGCGGCGGCGGCGTCTTGGATGGTCAGAACATGACGGAGGAGCCCCAGGAGATATCTGAGGACTCGACGTCCATGGACGTGCCACGGCTGGGGATACCCCAGCCTCCGACCCCGGCTTCGCGCAAGTCAACCTCGTCAGCTTAGAAGGATGAGCCTCCTCCACCACAGGGACAGGGACAGGGGCAGGGACAGGGAGGAGAACCACTGCCCCTGGAGAGGTGCTTGGCGAATCGCCAGTGCGATTTAAGCACAGGTCGCACGGGTCGCACAGGGCCCTCGTCGCTGTCATCATCATCAGCTCTTCGACCATTGCCGCCATCATCACCATCACCCTCACCATCACTACTACTATCGGGACGACCAGCAGCGCCACCAACCCAACTATCATCACGACCGAACGGTTGTGGTCGTGGTCGGGGTGGTTCGAGCACGCAGCGGTCGTCATCCTATAGCAGAGGAAGCCCTCCTCCGCTGCCTCGCCTCCCACCTCTTGGTTAAGAGAGAACGGGAAGCGTCATTATCAAACATTATTTGTATAATTTGTACCATTAAGTTTTATAGCATCGCGTATGAGAAAAGCCTTTTAGTGTTTTTCTCACTTTCTCTTTCTCATCTCATTAGAAGAAAACAACTCAGGCGCTCACGGCGTTTTTCCGTCACAAGTCGTCAAAGGAGTTTGCGGCGTTTGGAGAGAGAGGAAGGGACGCAAGGGAAGAGTGACAGAAGAGGAGTATAGGGAGCTGGCAAAGTTTGGTTGGGATGAGGGTGGCACCGCTGCTTTTTTTCTTTTCTTCTCGCTGGGGATACAAAAAGTACTGCCTCCTACGTCAACACACATGCGACTACACATCATTACTGCATTGCTTTTTTTTTCTTATGTTCTAATCCCTGTAACCTTTCTTTGCGTATATTTTTTGCACTTATTTTTAATTTTCACTCTTTTCTCTTTGTTTTTTTCTGTGCCGGGTTAGTTTGCTTTTCATCCGATAGAAAGAGCCAGAAACAAAAAAAAAATCCCCCGTCGATGCCTACCTTACATCTGAGGTTGGTTTGGCAGTCGACCATCTCTTCGAATTATGCGTCTGTCTAGGTACCAAAGTGCTACTGCTTCATTACCCCCATATTTACTGATGATGACATGAGGGTTGTGGCAGTCAGAAGGCAATGACAGCCCCGCGACTGAGCTGCCTTATCTGTAGAACGAATAGTACATCATAGGGCATAGAGAAAGAGGTAAATACAATACGCATTAACATTCTATACATGATCTGGTTCGATCCTATTATGGCATTTCTCCTTTCATTTCTTAACAACAAATGCAATGATGTCTATGTCACGAGTGCCACGGTCATTCGTGGCCTACCGTGGCTACATGGCTTTCTTACATGTTGAGGATGTGCAAGGCAGTCATGTTTGGGGGCCTCGTTGGCAGACAAGAAAAGATCGACCCAGACTGAAACCAACCGACCGTTTTTCCACGCAACGGCAACGGCAAGAGGGAGGCAGGGAACGGCCGGCCGAACTGACCTGCCGGCAGGCAAGCATTCATGCGGGTAGGCAGTACGACAAAGCGACGAGGGGAGGGTGAGGGAAAAAAAAAAAAGAAAAGAGGATATAACAGCCAGTTCACACATGCCAGCCGGAAAGCAAAGAAGCAAGGGTTGTTGCTCATCACATTTCACCCTTTTCCCATCATCAACCTGGCTGCGTGGTCACATACTATAGTACACCGGAGTTTTACGGTAAACTACCTTCTTTTCCTGAGCGAGCGAGCGAACGAACAAGAGACATGTGAGTGAGCGAGCATCTGTGAGTTCCCACACGCACGCGGCACACCCTTTGCCGAGACGCGCTTGAGATGAGGGTCGTGGGAACAAACCGGGGAGTTTGATGGGGGCATCACACGAGAGTAGTTTCTCTCGCCTGACTGATGTGATGTGACTACCTAGGTAGCTGGGAACAGTGGACAGCCGAACAGAACAGAACACGCAGAAATAGGACTCCCAGAGGCAGATAGAATGTAGGCAATTTGGGCTCTTTAGATATTCTCTCTCAGGATCAGACTCATACTATTGCACGAGTACCTAAGGTCCTACCTACCTTACGGGAAGAACTGGCTGGAGGGAATGCAAACGAGAGCCAGCCTGTGCGGCAAGTCCCAAGATTCCGAAACTCGTGATTGGTCAGTTCATGTTTCTGATGAGAGGAAGAAGTACACTGTACTGCAGCGTCACGGCCCCCCAAAAAGTCAAGAAGAAAAATAAAAAGCCCAACGACGGATAGCTGAAGGGAGAAAACAGTTGGACGGGCGGTTCCACGGATACCTACCTATCCAGGCGATGCAATGCAAGATGTTGCTGTTGTTTGCGGCTGGTGGGCTTTCTTTGTACGAACCATGCCGGCGAATGGCGACATGAACTGCATCACGCCGGCAAGGTTCTAGGCGGGCGCCTGGCAGGTATCTTCGGCCTGTCGTGCTGGTCCCAGGTTAGGCCGCGGACGAGAATTGGATTGAGTTTCTCCCACCATCTTAAACTTCCATAATATACTGGCAGGCTTCCTTTTTCCTTTTTATTCTCTCCTATTCCCCTTTCCTTTCACCTCTATCTTACGTACTACTAGACCTACTTGGACCGTTCAGATTTGTTTCCGTCATCTTCTATTTTCTTCTCCGAATACTAGAGCCAAGCACGCGTTTTGCTGTTATTGCTCGCTCTCTGCTTTGCTCTCTCGTACATTCCCACCCGAACTAAAACAAACGGATCCATCCGGGAGCCGGACTGACAGCCGTCGTTGCCACCCCTTCAGGTCCCCGGCAAAAACGAGATTCGATAATAGGAGTAAAAAATCACCGCACACCCTGTCACCGTTTTATTTTCTTTTATACGGCACATGGCCTGAACGCACTCTCCCTATTCCTTCCTTCCTTCCACTTCCCCTTTCCATGCACACTCACGCACGCAAACACGCGCAAACGCACGTATTTGGCAGTGAACGAAGCATAACTTTTCGACTAAACTTAGCCGATCTCTGACAGGTAATTTCTGATTGTCTTAATCCGCGTCCCTCCTAACGTTTTATTCTCCTCTCTAGTTTGCAATCTCTTTCCCATTCACATTCACCCTCCCCTTTCATCCATTCTCTGTTCTGGGAACCCAACTACTCCCTCCAAACGCAGAGCACCACTTACTTACACCCATTAATATCCACAACACACACAACTGAACGCAACCGACGCGGGAACAAACGCGTGTTTCCTCATTTTCTCCTTCTCTCAACAACCACTGAACTTTTACGTTCCATTTTTTTGGACCCGTTGTCCCCCAGACTTTCACCGCGCGGGCTTTCGTGAACCGCCCTTCCGTGAACACGACTTCTCTTTGTCGCTGTTGGTTCGTTTACAACAACTCACAACCCGCCTCTTGGACGAGGAGTGAATGACAGAGAAGGGCCCCAAAAGAGACGGATTACCACCACCACCACTACTTTTCTTTGCGTGCGTACCTGTGCATGGCCCGAAACTCTCGAGACCAACGATCCTAAGCTGAGGCGGGAAGCGGTGAAGTACAAGCGAAAACACACGCCGCTTGGCCGGCTCGGCCTTGGGCACCACCACCCTACAAAGCCTCGCTCGGTTTGCTTGGTCTGCTTATACAGGTCCGGAATCATCATCACTCTGTTGATCTTCCTCACCCCAACGGCGGCCACCAGGTAAATCCTAGAGCGAAACAAGAAGCTGAAGTCAGTCGAGTCTCGGTAATAGAGGTAGTGAAGTCAAGAGACAGCAATAAGAACGGTGAGTCGGCCTTTCTCCTCTTCTCCGCTACCAAATCGTGTTTGTGTGTACTACACTGTCCCTATCCTCCACGCTTCCACCTCCTTCTCTCACCTTGAAACCCCGACAAGGACAATAACAACCACGACGCGCACCGCAACCACCACCACTGGGCTGGCTGGCTGCACCGCACCTTCCCTCTCTCTCCTGCCTCAACGTTCACCTCATTTACACCCAACCACTCTCTCGTCCGCTCGTAAACAACGCGCTCAAAATTCGCCACCCCGATAACTTCTCGAAAACTTCTCCCATTCTGACATTTTCAAAAACTCAGTCAACAACCTGTTCACGACACAACGTGAACTCTCGCTTCCTGGCCTATCCTGAAGAGCAGGAGAGCGAGCGCCTGAACTGAACAACAGAGCAACTCTCCTTCATCCTGCTCGTTCACAACAACCCCTGCCTCTCATTTCGGGCTCTGTTGAGTCACTTTTTTTTCTGGGCGTGCGTTCGCTTGCTCTCTCGCTCGCTCTGTTATTTCTTCCACAGCCTTCCATTTCACCCAGCCGCCTTTTCTGCCCGACGACGACCAACATCATCACAAAGCAGGAGCGAATCTGTCAGTTTTCAGTCATTCCAGGTTCAGTCCGACTCTGTTCTTGGTTTTGGTATCATTTTCTCTGGAGTCCCTGCCTGCTGCATATGTGTGCGCGCTACTACTGCTGCAGCACACCGCGCTTCGAGGAGAGGTGGCAGACAACAGACCACAGCCAGCCGCCAGCCGCCAGCCGCCTGGGACAACTCAGTCATTCGGGAGAACACGCACTGCTGAGGAAGTGGCCACCGTCAGAACAGGCACCCGCCAATAGGCGACCTTGCTATTGAGGGGGGGAGTCCTATTGTCTCATCCTATTTTATTTTGCATCTCATTCATTCAATAGCCGGCAGCGTTTCCCTCCCTCTTATCCACTCATTTTTATTGTTCTTGCTTCACCCATTTTTTTCCTTCTGTCGACAGTCAGTTGTCTCCTCATGAACAAAAGCCCACCACCACGCCACAACTCAGCGCTCGAGGTCAACCCCAGCACTGGCAGCAGTAACAGCAACACACACACCATCCACAACAAAATCATGCCAAGTCTACGTAATAAGGAGAACGTGGCGCCCTCAGCTACAGAGGTCGCTGCCGTCGTCGTCGACACATCATCGGACGACGGTAGCGGCGGCGCCGTCAAGATCGGCAGCAGCATCGTCGTGGAGGAGAAGTACGCCGTTCAGCGGCAGAGGCAGCCGCACCAGCAGGAGATCAAGAGGAGGAGGAGGGGCAGCCGCAAGTCGACGACGCCCGCCACCACCGCTGCGACCTCCCTTCGAAGGAGCAGCAGCAACAGCAGCAACAGCAGCCGGCGCAGCAGCATAGTAGCTGTGGCGCCAGAGTACCTGGACGAGGTGGATTCGGAGGAGTACGACCGAGTGTATCCCGACCAGCACCAGCAGAAGAGTAAGGCCATGGCAAGCGGCACTGGCGCTCCCGCCTCCGCCTCCGCTTCCGCTCCTCCAGCGAAGAAGCGCGGCCGCAAAAAGAAGAACGGCGTGGCCGCCGGCGCCGCCACCACGCCAGCCAGCGCCGCCATGGCCGAGCTGGAGGAGCACGTCGAGGACCTGCGGGAGGAGGCGTGGGAGACGGAGTCCTGGTACGAGGACGTGATCGGCTCCAACACGGAGGACCGGTTCTTCACCGAGATCCCCGGCAGCTGCACGCCGGCCGAGGCGATGGCGTACCGCCGCCTGCTGCGCGAGGTGGGGCCCGTCCAGTTCATGACGCGCACGGTCGACGCCGGGCTGGTCACGGCCAAGAAGCTGCTGACGGCCTTCAGCGTCCGCCCGCCGGAGTTCCTCCAGGGCATGCCGGACGAGATGTACCTGCCCTACCTGACTACGGCGCTGACGCGCGAGCTCAAGAAGCGGCCGAAGCTGTGGAAGTACAACACGGTCGACGACGCCGTGGCGCTCATCCGGCAGGCCTCCAACGTCGTCGTCCTCACGGGCGCCGGCATCTCCACTTCGCTCGGCATCCCGGACTTCCGCTCAAAGGACACGGGCCTCTACTCGCGCCTGGGCGACCTGGGCCTCAGCGACCCGCAGGAGGTGTTCGACATCGGCGTGTTCCGCGACGACCCTTCGCTGTTCTACAGCGTCGCGCGCGACATCATGCTGCCCGAGGGCGACGCCCGCTGCTCGCCGACGCACGCCTTCATCGCCCTGCTGCAGCAGCGCGACAAGCTGCTGACCAACTACACGCAGAACATCGACAACCTCGAGGCCGTGGCCGGCATCCGACGCGAGAAGCTCGTGCAGTGCCACGGCTCCTTCTCCACGGCCTCGTGCATCCTGTGCGGCCACCGCGTGGACGGCAAGTCGATCTTCCCCACCATCCGCGCGGGAGGCATCCCCCGCTGCCCGAAGTGCGCGCCCAAGGCGCGGACTACCGCCAATAGCCGCAAGCGCAAGGCTGCTTTGGCGGGCGATGACGACGCGTATTACCATGCTGGTGGCAGCAACAGCAATAGTCACTGCAACAGCAACGGTGCAGCCGCGAATAACAATGACAACAGCGGCAGCAACAGCCCCGCGCCCACTGGCACTGGCAGCAGCAGCGCAGCCAGCGCCCGGCCCATGCGCGCCGCAGCCCGCCGTCTCAACAGCGGCGGCCCCTCATCGCCCTTCATCGACCAGCCGCTCCTCCCCCTCCCTCACAAATACAAATCCCGCTCACGCCAATCATCCTCCGACGACTCGGAGTCCTACTCGGCAGACAACCGCCACCTCCCCTCGCGCGGCGGCATCCTCAAGCCGGACATCACCTTCTTCGGCGAGCAGCTCCCCGCCGAGTTCGGCGACCGGCTGATGAACCGGGACGTCTTCGCCGCGGATCTGGTCATCGTCATCGGCACCTCCCTGAAGGTGGCGCCCGTCTCGGAGATCGTGCCGCTGATGCCGGGCGGCGTGCCGCAGATCTACATCGGGCGGAACGCGATCACGCACCATAACTTTGATATTGATTTGTTGGGGGACTGCGATGTGGTTGTGGCGGAGCTGTGCAGGCGGCTGGGGTGGGAGCTGAGGCATGAGATGGTGAGGGAGGGGGAGAGGGTTAGTATTGAGTTGGAGGAGGGGCATTTTTCGAGACATCATTTTAGGGCTTTGAAGGAGGAGTGAGTGGGTGGGTGAGTTGAGTTGGGTTATCGTCACGGGTCAGCGGTTTCTCTCCGCCGAGACCTGTCTGTCAGTCGGTCAGTCAGTCTTGAGGGATACTGCGGGAGAGTGAGCGGTTGGACAGAGGAGGAGGAGCTTTGCGTTTGTGTATTACTTGGACCGGATCGAGATTTGCGCTTTCTCTCCGTCTTTTTTTTTCCCTTTTGCCCGATGTCCTCTACTCAACTCCTTCCTGCTCCCGAGGCGATTGGCTTTAGAGGGATTTCCTTTTTCTTTTTCTTTCTCTTCGTTGAAGCGTGTGCGTTTTAGAGGAGACCAGATCATCATCATCATCATCGTCGTCAGTCTTCAGGATCATCAATCCTCTGGCTGTCATCGTTCTTCATTTCCACCCCTCCCCATATTTCTCTTGTCAGGTTAGGCTATCTTTGTTTTCTGTCTTCTTTCGCGCGCTTGGGGTCGGCTGTCTTGTGCTTCTCTCTTCCGTCGTGGTTGTTTTTTGCTGCTGCTTTGTCATTGCAGTCCCGTTTTGGGACGTTAGTTTCATACCCCCTAACCGTCGTTATCAGCCTCGGGACACAAGTTATCTTGTCGTGTGTGTGTGTTTTAATCCATCAACCTTATGGTGATTCTCTGATTTCCCCCCGGTCTCTATTCCTCCCTTTGTGTGTAGATTGTGTTTATTATTCGAGCCTCCTCAGGGGATCTTGCTTCTACAAAGATGAAAGAACAGGTGACCTTTCACACGGGGGCATATGACGAGGTCTTCACTCTCACCCATACCGCATGGCTCGGCGATAGATGCCGGCAATTTCTGCGCCATTATACTGTTTTTGTCGCCTTTGTTCTGATAGCATTTCGAGTAAGAAAGGTCTGATTCTTGCCTACCTTCGGTAGGTGGTAGGCCCTTGCTTGGTCTGTTGTAGATAGACTACCTAGACTCTTGGTCCTAATGACGATTTCTGAGCTGTTGCCTTTAGTGCTCCTTCTTGAAGTTTCTATCAGCCTGCGTGCATGTAACCTCTCGGGTTGGTGGCCATGCCCTTGTCTTCGCCAGCCTGTCCGTCTCGTCTGCCTGGTTAGAGGACCCGTTAGCCTGCAGGATGCGGGTCGCTTTCCCGACCTGACCCTAGCATCCATCATCCATCTTCGTTCTCGACAGACGACCGACGTGGGGCTATCCGGCTCGCTCATCTCACCGAAGCCTTTGTATCGTAATAAGTCCTCCTCACACAGCTCGGTTTCATCGCATCTTCCTGTACTCCCTCTGATATATGCAGTGGTTGGCTTGCAAGTCAGCTAACCTATAGTAGCACCACCACTTCTCGGTCAGCGAGCGGCCTTGCGGCCCGTTCATCATTTCATCTCTGCCGTGCATCTCTGCCGTGCAATGTACCTCAGGCATTCAGTAGCAACCAAATTCGATCAGGCTAATTCCTCCAATCGATGGTTCAAGAAACAAGGGTTGTGGATGACACAAAGCACTATCGGCGAATGACGAGGCTCTTTTTCGAATGCATTTTTGGCCCTTTGACTCAGTGAGTGCCTTACCTGTTAGGCAACTCAGGCAAGTAACAAGTCAACACAGGGCTGGCAAGGCAGACATCCACACGACCCCCCATACATGATACATCTCATGGGCCTGGCTTGGCAGCAGCCTCGCCTACCACCAACCTCCGTAGGACATACCCAGCTGCGCTGTGCCGCTCCCCCACCTACCTCTTGAACCTTTATGTACCAGGTACAAACGGTACTTCCATTCCCCCATGCGTGCGTGCGCGCTGAGCACCTCGATTTACAGCGTAAGGCCCAGCCAGCCCAGCCCAGCCCAGCCGAGCCGGGCTTTTTTCTTTTTCCTGCCTCACAGGAGCAAAAAATGGCGCAGAAAAAAAAAAGAAAAAAAAAAGAGGAGGCAGGGTACCGCCTGTTTGGTAAACTTTTGCACGATTCAGGATGCAGGCAAGCATCAGAGAGAACTATACCGACAAATCATCCATCAACATTCTGCTGCTTCTGGCAAGAAATCCCTTCCAAGTTTGCAGCGCAGTTGACATATCCTTCACGTAACCTCGCCCAACTGAGGCTCCTCCTTGTAGGGAGGACGGGTGTGTGCTGCTCAGTGAGCGTAGGTGGGAGGGACTCGGAGTCTTGCGGGTCAGCTCCGCAACAAACAAACAGCAACGTGCAGGACACTCACTTCGGTGGTGGCTATGCTATGTAAAAAATCTCTGCTTCTCGCCGATGCCTACCTGCCTCCTTCGTACACTTATTACCTACCTACCGGCCCGAGGGAACGCTTCACACTAGTATTCTTCGTCGGAAGCATACATAAATCCCTCCAGCGTTCCCTTCATCCCTTCCATCCCGCATGCATGTCCGCTTACGGCTACCAGTCCTGTGGGAGTTGTACGTACAAAGATCTCTCAAAAGTGCCCGTCCGCTCTTGGTATTTTCCAATATGCTCTTTCCTTGCCCGATGTGGCTATCGGTCAAATCCGTGAATTGGGGTGTCCTTTTTTTTTTTTTTTGTCTTGTCGCAACTCACGCAAAATCTCATCGGACAGTCCTGGTAGTCGCCATTATGGAATAAGTGTGTGTGAGCCGTTCATCCCGCGCTTCCTCTCTGTGCTCCTCTGCGCTTCTAGTCAATCCCATGTTTTGGGTGCTTGCTTACTAGTACTTTGCTCCTCCCATCCATCCCATGGAAAAGTCCGAGATATCTCGCTCACCCGCTCGCTCTCAAGAGAAAGAGGCAGATCAATACCTATTCACAGTAACCCTCCCTGTTCATTCCTGGGCGGCTCCAACAAGGCCACCTGCACCTGCCCCTGCACCCGCTGCACCTGCACCTGCTGCACCTGCAGGAGAGGGATGGAAGAGGTGTGTGTGTGTGTGTGTGTGTGTGTGTGTGTGTGTGTCGACGGCGACCCCTTTCGTGGTCGGTGCGCTCGCTGCGTTGCTACGGGATGTGACTTGTAATGCATGTGATTGGTGGTAGCCGCCCAGTTTGCTTGCCATTGGGTTGTGTCTTGCTGGCGGCACAGCAGAACGATCTGCGAACCCAGAAACGCGGCACAGAAATGTCCCTGTGTACGACGGAGGTAGCTAAGAATAGGTACTTGGTAGGAAGGTAAGGTAATCAGTGCCCACCTCTATGGGGGAACGATATCTTCTGTTTTGTTTTTGTTTGTATTGGTTGAGGCTATAGATAGAGCTCTGGTGTGTGTAGCAGTGTAGGTAATATTCTGGTCCCCCTGGAATTCTGATAATCGTTTTAACGATCTGGGACATATTGGACCAACGACTCCTAATAGTTTGCGAGCGCCATAAACGAGGATGACGTTGCCAGTTCGTTCTAGAGTGGTAGGCAGGTAGTTTTGATTTTATTCAATCTCGTTGGAGCTAGTTCTATAAACATACCACACCTACCAACGATACTATCCCACCCATCTCGCATACTTTTGCCCTTCATCATCGTGCATGCATATTCATCCCCGCCGCCAAAACGCCGCGCAGAGACCACTCCCACTGCCCCTTATCGAACAAATCGTTATGCGTTTCTATCCCCCCGTCGTGCGTCATCCAACAGGCGGCAGTTGTGGTGCCTAGGTATCTAGCTATCTACAATAGGCTCTCATACTTGTCCAACCCTGATCGTGCATTCGACGCTTGCTGCTGTTGTGGTTGCTGCTGTGGCTTCTGTGGTTGCATGGCAGCCATCATGCCCATTCCCATGCTGTTCATATTACCCATGGTCCCTATGGTTCCCATGCTACCCATGCTGCCCATGTTGCCCATACTGGACACCATCATGGAGCTCATACTATTATTAGCCCCCATCGCTCCCATCGCTCCCATCGCCATGCCCATACCCGTGCCCATTCCGCCACCCATCCCCGCACCCAGAGAAGACAGACCCATCCCGTACTGAGGAGTAGCTGCTTGGCTCTGTGGCTGCGGCGCCGTGGAGGGAGGCGGCTTGAGGCTGAAACCGGACAGGCTCGATCCCGCACTTGAGACGGCTCCCATCGCGGAGCCGACGGTGCTGGCCGAGGGAGGCGGTGGCAGAGAGAAAGAGGAGCCTCGCTGCTGTTGCTGCATGCCTCCCCCCGGCCTCTGGCCCAAAGACATCGAGGACAAAGTCGAGGCCAGGCCTGTGCCGCTGCCAAACGATGATGTCGCTGGTGGAGGCGACAGCGGTTGGGCCGAGGCCGTGTAACTTGGTATTGATACCGACGACCAGTTGACCGACGTCGACGTCGACGCTGCCGAGGTCGTTGCGGGAGGCGTCGGCTGCAGCGGCTGGGAGAACTGCGTCGAGGACGGGGTGAGGGACTGGAAGCTGGCGAGGTCCGGCGTTACTGTCCTGAAGCCGCCGGGTTGCTGCTGCGATTTAATAACGCTCACTGACGAAGTAGTGGGACTGGGAGTTGACCAGGAGAAGGCTGGCGCGCTGGGCGACTTTGCCGCGGACGGTGCCAGCCCTGGTGACGGTGTGACTTTCGAAGACGCAGACATGGTGTCCCAGCCGCCACCACCACTATCCATCGCACTACCGGCTGACGTTTTGCCTTTGACCAACATCTCGAAGTCGTCCTCGCTCCCCCCGTTGGCGGCATCGAACTGAGTGCCTGTGACTCCACCAAAAGCCATGAAATCATCGTTCGGGGCCGCCGCGGCGCCGCTGGTGCCATTCGCACCAGACAGCTCCTGTAGTTTCCTGGTCTGCTCGTCCTCGACCCGCTTCGACTGGGTCTTGATGAGATCCATGAAAGTCTGGAACTGCTTGAGGTCCAAGAGGGGGCCCAAGCTCATGCTCCATAGGATAGGGAGGATCTCCATGGCGACGAAGTCCGCGTCCGCGACCCGCCCAACAACACGGAGCACCTCCAAGGCGGCCATCATGACTGCCGGCTCTTTCGTCTTGATCCCCTTCACCAGCGGCACGATCTTCTCCTGCATTGTGAACTTGTCTAGCGCACTTGACGATGACGCCTTCTTATTCTTCTTGGAGGTGTTGAGGCCGTCCAGGCCATCTTCATCGTCTGCTGCAGGATCATTCGACCCGCCGCAGAGCGTGACGAAGGCTTGCAGGCCCCTCACCTTGATGGCCAGGCTGTTGGTCCTGCTGAAGATGGTCGCGATCACTGGGAACAGCTCGCTCTTGATGGTGCTGTAATCCAACACTGGTAGTATTGTAGGGAGAGACCGCAGCGCTGCATCAACGACCGAGGGTGTAGGGCTCTCGAGCGCAGTCCCGATGATTGGAAGTACGTCTGGGGGTTTGTCAGAACAAGAGCTAGAAGAAGTGCCGCGGGAACTTTCCGTTTCAGGGGCACCTTATACGCACCGTCTTTGAAGTCCTTTCCCCCACAGTTGTTAGCGACGGAGGACAGGTTTTCTAGCACCACCATCAATCCTGCATCTCTTGTCGGCTCCTTCTCCTGTGCGTTCTTGACGTTTGTGAAGAAAATCTCTTTCAGCTTCGGGCGGACTCTATCGCCAAAAGCCCTCTTCGCCGAGGGCAGCAGATCGATGATCTTAAACACATTCTGCAGGATCAATGAGACGAGCTCCTTGTCCTTCATCTCCTCGATTAGGGCAGGGAGGATCTTCTTCTCCATGACCGATTTGGGGAACGACGGCAAGACCTTGTTCAACCCCCTCATGAACGAGGCCTTCTCATTGGGCGTCTTTGCCGGGAAGGAGTCCAAGAAGCGGATGGTGGAGACGAGGATGTTGTCAAAGTACTCGCTCATCTGGAATTCCTTGGCTGTCATCCTCTGCGCCGGCCGTCGGGTGATCAATCTCGGGAGAACATGATGCGACAGGTCCCGGGGTAACGGCCGGGCGCAGCAGAAGTTGTTATTCGTCGTCGGGGTGGTGGACGACGACGAGAAGATGCGACGGTAGGTCGAGGCGCTCGCGTGGGTTTCGATGGGTGACCGATGGGGAGAGTTGTAGAGTGCTACGCAGAGCAGGCCCAGGGAGAACATGTCATGTGAGGTGGTGAGGTTGCTGTCGAGCACGAAGTCTGGGGAAGTGTAGTCGAGGTTGAGTTGCACGAAGCGCGGGAGTCGCGGATCCGGGTTAAGGATCTCAGAAAGGTTGACAGGTTGGAAGGAGGTCGGTTTCGACGAGTTTTCAGGGGGACTGCAGAAGGAAAGGCCGCTGATTTTCCAGTCGGACTGTTGAGACCGAAGGAGATGATTTTCATCAGTATAAGACACTTGCAAGATGCGCACACATGCAAGCGCAGGCTACCGCGACCCATTGTTCTGTCCTTACCTTGGCGTTCACGAGGATTGCATCCGGCGTCAAGTTCCCGTGCACCAGGCCGGCGTTCTCGTGCAGAAACTCGAGGGCCTTGCTGATCTGGAGCAGGCCCTTCTGGATCTCCAGCTCGTCGATCTCGATGTCTCTCCTCCTGCGAGTGCCGTCCGGATCTTCTGTGACGTAGCGACTCGATCGGCCGCCCACCCCTCCCGCCCGCTCTTGGTCGTCCTTCTCCTGCATCAGGCTGGCGAGAGACGCCGTCACAGCCTCGGTCACGAACTGAAGCCCCCCACCACGGGTATCCTCGACGGGCTCGACCAGCTCGAGCACACTCGGGTGCCGCAGCTTGGCCAGCGCAGAAGCCTCCTTGCGCAAGCGTTCGACTACCTCCTCGGCGGTGCGCTTGAAAGCAGCAGCGCTTGAACGGCTGCTGCTGCCGCCAAGCCCGCCGCTTCCGCCATGGTTTGGGTCGAGCGACTTCTTGTCGAAGACGAATACCGAGTAGGCCTTGCCTGTGGATTTCTTCTTCGCATCGTAGATCTTCCAAGGCCCCGCTGTTGAGGTTTGCGTCGACGAGATCGTGTAGTTCGCCGTGATGTTCGTCGACGAGATCGACTTCAGCGCGTTGGAGAACATGGTCGGCTACTGATGCTGTGGGCGAGCTGGACGCAGTATCATCGTGGCCGATCCCCGTTTCTATTCCCCTCCTCCCCGAATCGCCGGGCCAGGCCGATGGCCTTATGCGCTTAAGTGACCCAAGTCGCTGTCGTGTGTGGACGAAGGTCAGGGCGATAGGGTGGGAGACACGGGAACCGATCCGAGGCCTGTGATCGATAACGAGATTGACTGAATGATCCGGACGACGTCAATTCTTCAAGTTTGGGCAATCAAGAAGCCATTATAGAGGCATGCCGGGGTCTCAAGACGATGTACACCTTCGCTTGCCGATGGTATTACGGCTCAATAGGAAGACACTTGGTCTTTTCCCAAATGTCGTTTTTGAATATTCATCCGACTTATTTCTTGCATTGGGCAGATGCGCCTGCTGGCTGATAGTGGATGCTGGGTACGTTAGCTGGCCACGCAAGGCTGACGGCAGCTTCTGACAGGGGTGGTTCTTGGCTTCTTGGCGCCGCCACAGGCTGTGGTCCCTTCAAGCCACATCCGAAGTCCGATACAGCTCCGATCAACTCACCTTTCACTGATTCCACACGGTGCAGCACGTCCAGCGCGCCTTTCGAGAGAGTGAGACGGAAAATGGATTGTGGTTGGATCCAATTGCCTCTAGACGGTAAACTCGATCATAGCTCTTAAGATACCCCATTGATACCGGGTATCTGCTGGTTTATATTGTTGCCAATCTCACTCACCAATCTCATTCTTCAAGCTCCGGTGTCGCCGTCAAATCTTAAGAGTGTCTCATCTTCAAGCCGATTAGACGACTGCTCCACGCGAGGGAAAGACCTCATCTTGAAGAGCTCCTTTCACATCGCGATTTGAACGTTGAGACAGAGAGGACTCACAAGACTCATAATGGCACGACCAATGCTTATACGGTCGGCTTTCAGGTCGGCGACGCCATCGACGAGGCTATTCTCCAGGGCATATAGCATCAAACCTGTTGCTGCATCCGTGGCGAAGCCTCAAGACCTTGATGCTTCGAAACTCGTCATAACCAGGACCGACAAACCCGGAAAGCTGCAAAAACCAGAGGAGCTTGTGTTCGGCAGGAAATTCACAGGTCAGTCCAGCAATGAGATGAAGGAACATATTTCACGCGCAACCAACATGCGTGCCGCGCCTCCTGTCGAGAATAATCAGTCTTGCTAACACCATTCTCTCGTCGTTTCACGTACTCACCAACCAAAAGACCACATGGTCACGATCGAGTGGAACCAAACAAATGGCTGGCTGGCGCCGCAGATCGTGCCGTACCAGAACCTGTCGCTCGACCCGGCCACGTGCGTGTTCCACTACGCCTTCGAGTGCTTCGAGGGTATGAAGGCGTACAAGGACACCAAGACTGGCAAGATCCGGCTCTTCCGCCCGGACAAGAACATGGAGCGCCTCAACAAGTCGGCCGCCCGCATCGCGCTGCCGACCTTCAACGGCGGCGCCCTCATCGACGTCATCGCCAAGCTCGCCAAGCTCGACGAGCGCTTCATTCCCGAGCAGAAGGGCTACTCGCTCTACCTCCGCCCGACCATGATCGGCACCCAGGCCACCCTGGGCGTGGGCCCCCCCGGCTCGGCCCTGCTGTTCGTCATCGCCTCGCCCGTGGGCCCCTACTACCCGACGGGCTTCAAGGCCATCTCCCTGGAGGCCACCGACTACGCCGTGCGTGCCTGGCCCGGCGGCGTGGGCGACAAGAAGCTGGGCGCCAACTACGCGCCGTGCATCGTCCCGCAGCGCGAGGCCATGAGCAGGGGCTTCCAGCAGAACCTCTGGCTCTTCGGCGAGGAGGAGTACGTCACCGAGGTGGGCACCATGAACATGTTCGTGGCCGTCCGCGACGCGCGCACGGGCAAGCCCGAGCTGATCACCGCCCCGCTGGACGGCACCATACTCGAGGGCGTCACGCGCGACTCGGTGCTCAGCCTCGCGCGCGAGAAGCTCGTGCCCATGGGCTGGACCGTCTCGGAGCGCAAGTACACCATGCGGGACCTGTTCGACGCCTCGCGGGAGGGCAGGCTCCTGGAGGCCTTCGGGTCCGGCACCGCCGCCGTCGTGAGCCCCGTGCGCTCCATCTCGTGGAAGGGCCACATGGTCTCGTGCGGCCTCGCTGAGACTGAGGAGTCCGGCGAGGTCGCGACCTTGATGAAGGGATGGATCGAGGCCCGGCAGTATGGTGATGAGGAGCACGAGTGGAGCCACATCTGCTGAGTGAAGCGTCAGTCTTCAACAAGCTGCCTGCCTACTCTAGTCTATTCGGTTGATTCTGTACATGAACTCTAGTCCGTTTATACAAGGCGGCGCGTTGCAATTTTTTTTTTCAGTCCGGGTGAGGATGCGAGAATATCATTGTCGAAGCGCGACTCGCAAACGGCGCAGGCAGGAACTTGGGTGTTCATATTTGATTGATATTTGTTTCATTTCTGCGATGCGGTTGAGTTTCTTTTGCGAGAATAGAGGAGAGATGTAGGGGTTGGGGTAGAATGTTAATGTGTAAATATATGCTCATAGAACGGCTGTCTATATCAAATTGCGGTCCTGTCCAGGCAGCCAGATATCTTTCTGCAAAAACAATCGTACGGGTTCGGACGTCAATCATCAGTTCAAGATTAGACTGGCACAATATGTGAACGAACGGAGGGCGACGAGGAGATATATGATGAGCGATCATACTTCGCGGATTGCAACACTCGAGACGGCGGCACCTATTCCGATAGGGAGGCCAACCGAGAAGTAAGAGAAAGAAAGAAAAGAGAAAAAGCGAAAGCACTTCTAGCCAACCCAAAGCGCTCTTACACAGACACAGCTTGAGCTATACACCTTACTATCACCACCCACTGAATGTATCCCGCCCCTCGCATGCATGCTAGCCAAACTGTTGCTGTAAGTCGTTTCTCTCGATCATCGCAGAACGATTTCGACTCTCCGATTTACTTCTTCTCGGGGAACGGGTCCTCCAAGATGCCCTCGGCCTCTAACCTGCGGCGGGCCTCCTCGAGGGCCCAGGTCTGGATCCTGCGGTAGGGGGTAAATAGCAAACGCGTTAGTGATATTGATGATCATGAGCTCATGACGCCGAAATAACGCTCAAAGAATGAAGGGCTCCCAATTGCTACATCGCGTAGACAAAATGGGAAGATCAGGAGTGAAAGCAAAGTCTAGCTACCAATATCCCTCAAACCCCCAAGCAGCGGGAGTTTGGAGATGAGATTGAGGAGGGAGGGGTAAAGTCGAAAGAAGGAAAAGGAGCACTCACGAGGTATCAGGCTTGAACGCCAGCGCGACGCTGAACACGGCGAAGCTGCCGAAGAAGCCCCAGTAGAAGATGGTCTCCCACCCTTCCTTCTGGTACTTCTCGCCGGGCTTGACGCCGAACAGCCAGCCCGTGGGCGGGTCGTACTCCGGGCCGTGCGAGGAGCTCCTTCGGCTCGTCGACGAGAACAGCCGCGTCGTCGTCGTCGTTGTCGGCCTCGTCTGCTGCAGCGAGCGGACGCAGCGGAGCGCGGTGCTGGGCCTTATGGTAGGCATCTTTTGATGTAATAACTCGTTTTTTCAAGAAGTCTCCCTTCTCCTCTTTTTTGTCTGTTTCAATTGCTTGCAACAGTCGGCTTCTGTTCGTCGGTCGATCGGTCGGTCGGTATTTCGCGTCTGTCTGTCTTGTCCTCTTCGACTTCTCAGGGTTTTGTCGCCAAAACGGATCTTTTACGGTGGAGTGGAGATTTGGCTCGACGCCGTGGACGGTTATCACTGTTGGTGACGAAGGTGGTCGTGACGAACCGACGCTCGAGTCAGCTTAATTGACGTTGTGTTGCCGGTCTTCGGGAAATCCAGGTCGGTGAGTGGTGGCGGCTTTCCGGAGCTTTCCCGAGCGCGGATCACACGAGCAGTCACGTGACAAACCTCAATCTTTCCCTGAGTTTGGCCTCCTTGATCAGAGAGTGATATTTCAGCCTTTTTGCGCTTTCCATCGAGTTCTCTGTTGTTAGGGTTTATTTCTTATTTAAAGGAGAGCAGCATGTCCGGAAACATCATAAACCTATGGAGGCAATACTGACGAAGAAACCTTAACAGGGCCAAGAGGGCAAACAGACAACTCCTATTGTGTCGTAACTATCTCGAAAACCATGCCGACTCCTCGCAAATACGAAAAATGCTATAATCCTACCGTAGAGCACCGGACCTAGCAAAACCTAATATGCTCGTATATACTAATCACCATAGCTTGCTGATGCTCCCATCCCCAAATAAAAGAGACCTCTATGACCGACCGTTACGTCGGAAAAGGACCACGAAGCTCCCCTCTGAAAAAATTCCACACTCCCTTCCTAGAAAATATCACCCATAATGTCGTTCAGAACATCCCGCAAGATAGGCTTCCCCTTCAACAGCACCCTCTCCCCGGCCGTGACTCTCTTGGGGCCGCCGCCACCTTGACTGGTACCAGTACCGCCTTGAACCCGACGAGGCGGAACGTTCTCCTTGCCGCTTCCCACCAGGACGCCGCGACAAGCGCCCAAAACGCGACCCTTCTTCGGCGAGCGCTTCTTCCCGGGACTAGCGGCAGCGGCAGCAGCATCACTCGCACTCGCGCCTTGAGTACTAACCATGTCATCACCAGCACCCCCTGTCCCAACAGCGCCGCCACCACTCCTCGGGAAATAGTGGCTCTCCAGTGCATCGCCAGGCAAGTCGAACACCCAGTCCCGCTCCTCCATGAGCCTCACGAAGCGCGAGAGCATCTCGTTGCCCTCTACCGCACCGGGGGAGGAATTCCGATCGCTGCGGCCGCCACCATTAGCAGCAGTAGCCGCAGCAGCAGCAGCAGTGGCGCCCCTGAGCGTCTCGCGACTACCCACAACAAGCAACTTCGTCTTCGCCCTCGTGAACGCGACGTTGATGCGCCTCCAATCGCGCAGCAGCTCGCCGATCACGCGCCCCTCGTTGCTCCGCACCAGGCTCAGGATCACGACCTCCTTGTCGCGGCCCTGGAACCTGTCCGCCGTGTGCATCTCCACGGCAGCGGCGGCGGACGGCGGCAGAGACAGAGACGGCGCCGTCGCCGCGGTACATGAGAGACCGCCAGAACCAGAGCCAGAACCGCCACCACGGGCAAGCGTGTGCCGCAGAAGCGCCAGCTGCGACCGATAGTGCGTCATGACCCCGATCTCAGACGCCGGCACGCCGACGGTGAGCAAGGCGTCGACGACCTGGGCGACCAGACGCGCCTCGCAGGGGTTGACGATGCGGTTGCCCTTCGCCTCCTCGCGGCTGCCGGGTAGGAGCTGGTCGGTGTTGACGAAGGCGACGCGCGTCTCCGGGTCGAGGAGGCGGGAGAGCCAGCAGGACGACGAGGAGGCGGATGCGCAGAAGGAGCGCGGCGTCGAATGGGGAGGAGGGTGGTTCTTCTGTGGCGATGGCGATGACGATGATGGCGCCGATGCCGATGATTCGGCGGCAGACAAGGCGAGGAACGACGCCGCGTCGTAGTGGTGGCGCGAAATAGCGGCCAGGTCCGGGATGTGCAGTCTGTGGGTGCGCAGCTCCTCGGTGCCGCACCGCAAGCGGCCGTTGTAGATGAGCGTGTTGCTGAGGGTCATGATGTCCTCGCACATGCGGTACTGGTGCTCCAGGTTGACGACCGAGTCCGGGTGCGCATCCGACAGCAGCTTGAACAGGCTGACGTCCAGCCCGCCCCTCCTCGCCTCCTCGTTCTGCACCAGCGGCGGCAGCTGGTTGTGGTCGCCGACCAGCACGAACGTGCGCGCGAGCCTGATCGGTCCCAGGCAGACCGGCAGCGTGATCTGCGACGCCTCGTCGACGATGCAGTAGTCGAACGTGCGCTCGCCGAAGAGCGGGTGGTTGATGCCCAGGCACGTCGTGGCCACGACGGGCGAGTCGTGCCACGCCCCGCGGATCTCCTCGAAGGAGGCCATCGGCCGCGCGGCCATGGCGGCGAACTCGCGCACCTCCGGGTGGACCTTGGCGGGCGCGCCCAGGCGCAGCGTGGCGATGCCGTCGCGCTTCAGCTTGAGCAGGATGTTGTCGACGGCCGTGTGCGTGTAGCTCGTCAGCAGCACCGACTTGCCCTGCCGGATCAGCGCGCGGATGATGTGCGCGATCGTCGTGGTCTTGCCCGTGCCCGGCATGCCCAGCACGAGCGCGTAGTCGCGCGCGCTCATGACCTTCTCGATCGCCCTCCGCTGGTCGACGTTGAGGCTTTCCTTTCCGCCGCTCCCGCCGCCGGAGGAGGACGAGGACGAGTCGATGACGTATTGTGTGGGAACGGCCTTGAACTCGGGCGGCTGCAGGTCGACCACGAGCCGCCGGATGTGACCCGAGCCGAATGTGTCGTCGTTCGACATCACCTGGACGAGGTTGTTGCGGACTGTTGCCATGCCGTTGCTGAACTCGTCCTTGTCCAGCCGGTACCGCACAACATGCGACTGGCGCTTGGACTCAGCTCCCTCCTCTCCTTCAGCCTTCGTCGATGGCCTCTCCTCCTCCCCAACGGTCATGATTCCAGTGAAGACCTGGTTTGTCTGCTCATCGAACCCGTCCTGTCGGATGCGCGCGTTGTGCAGCCGCCGGTCGACAGCCACGGTGATGCGATGCTTGCGCACAGCAGTGACGTAGCCCAACGCCAGGGCGAAGTGACCCTGCTCGTCCGAGACGACGATAGGCTCTCCGACAGCCAGCTGCGAGTCCAGGAACGAGAACCCCGGCCCGGGATTGCCGTGCTTGCGGAACGTGTACTGGAAGCGGTTGATCTTCGGATTGCTCTTATCCTCCTGGGCCGACCCTTCCTCGATGACGACGTCGCCAAAGCAGCGGCCGAGCCGCTCGCGCTGCGCGCTGACCATCGTCCACAGCTCCCTGCGCAGCTTTTGGCTCTCCTTCTCCTCCCTGGTGAGCAGATCCTCCCACTTCAGGAAGAACTCCCGGTGTCGTTCTGTCAAGTGCCCCACCACCTTGTCAAACTCCTCCTGGCCCATGCCGCTGGACGCGCCGTCGCCGCCGTCGGCGAGCCGGTGGTAGATGAAGCAGGCTGTCTGGGCGTAGCAGCGCCCGCACGCGTTCTTCGCCTTCTTCATGGGCGGCAGCTGGGCCTTGCGCTCGCGGATGGAGCAGGCCAGACGGTTGCGCTGCATGATCATGTGCCGAAGCTCGTGGCGCACCGTCGGGACGCGCAGCGTCTGCGACGTCTCCATGTAGTAGAGCACGCCGTACGTGACTTCGAGGTCGTACCGGTCCGACAGCAGCAGGTTGTACAGCGCCGTCTGCGCCTGGTGGTTGCTGCTGACGTTCTTGCCAGTCTTGACCTCGAACGGCACCGTGAACGTGCGTCGCTCGTTGCGGTCCCGCATCGTCACCTGCACCGTAGCGTCGATGTTGCCCTTCAGCCCGTACATCGGCGACCACACGTGCTCTTCGACGTCCAGGAGCTTGCTGACACACATGTTGGCCATCTCACCGTGACGACCGTGGACGATGGCGTCTGACCTGGGAAACGCAGACACGAACGACTCGGCCCACGACCGCATCTCCTTCATCTTCGACAGAAGGTGCTCCCTGGCTGCAGGCACAGAGACCTTGATGGTGTACAAGTCCTCCATATGGCGGCCGATGAACTTGTCCACGGCTGCGTCAAGGAACTGCGGGTCCCACTTGTTCGCCATCAGCGCGTCCTGGAAGATCTCGTGCAGGATCGTGCCGTAGACCAGGGCAGGCGAGGCGTCGCTCGTGGCCTTGACGCGGTCCTGCAGCACAGCGCGTCGCGTGCAGCTGAACGAGTCGGCCACGACCGTCGACGAGATCAGCTGGTCCGGGTGCAGGATCAGCATGTTTTGGTTGTTGTCCACGATGCACATCCCTGACCACTCGAAGTCGCCAATGATGTGCACGAAAGACTTAGTACTGACGTCCGTCTCGGCCCAGTCGCCTCTGAGATGCACTGTCTTGATGTCGTTTGTCGTCTCCCCTTGCACAACGAGGATCTGCGAGAGGCTCACGTCAGGACCCATATCACCTCGCCAAGCATCAGATGAGGAAGGGAGACGGATCGGAGGTGGAAAGAAAGAGCATACCTTTTCATGAAATTCTCGCCCTCGATCGTCCGTGTACGAACCCGGGAAAACGTTGGTCACCAGATATCGCTGGATGGCACGTGGCTTCTGGCTGGGCTGGACGCGCTTCATTTAGCATATGATCTGTCCAAGCTACTGTCATCTCGTGGCTACACATACCCACCACCTCCAATACGTACATGTGCCATAGAGGATGCGGGAGCCGCCATTGCTGCTATTGTTGCCGCAGGCTGGTGAGCAGACTGGGTGGCAGCCAGCTCCGCCGCTTCAAAGTCGAAATCACCGCCAAAATCATCGCCATATGCATCATCATCTGCATATGTGTAGTCTTGCTCAAGCTCGGGCTCGAGCTCGCCCTCAGCATGAGGCACGAGGTCCGCCCCTGGTTCTCCACCTGGATCCGGTTTGATATCCATCAGCGTGTCACTTGACCTGGATTGATGCCTCATCTGTCCCTGCTGCTGCTGCTGTTGCTGCTGCTGGAACGCAGGTTTGGACTGGGCACCGGCAATGAGGTCGTCTGCAGCGGCGAATAGATCGTCGTCCATGTCACCGAACTCGTCGTCGAGATCTGTAATGTCGTGCGTCACTCGATTTGAGCCAAAGTCCTGCGCCGCAGCAGCGATCTTCGCCTCGGGCGCAGGGCAAGGATCGGCAAGTTGTCTGTTCTCCAGGCTTGCGTCTAACTCCATGAGCGTGTCGTCGTCGAAGTCGTCGGACCCAAAATCTTCGTCATCAGGGATAATGGCGGCCGGTTTTGCAGCCTCTTGGTCGTCTGACTGTCTGCTGTCTGCACCTGCGGACGCTGGCGCCGGGGCAGAATCTAGCGCCGACGCAGCCGCCTCCTCCATGTCGTCTGTCGGTGTCGATGTCTGCTTCCTCGGCGAGGAGCGGCGTTTCCGAGGGGAGGGAGATCTTGATTCCTGCCGGTAGGGCTGCGAGGCATTGGACTTTTCTATCTCCCCCGTTACGGTCTCAAGCAGCGCAGATACCATAGAATGTTTGCAATCTAGCTGGGCGGCGTTCCCATACTTGAGAAGACTGGTCGGGGACGCGGTGACGCTAGTCTTGTCGATTCTCCTGCGCTTCGGCCAGTTCGTCCCGCAGCTGACGGCCCGTCTAAGGCCGCTCTCTGCGTGCTGTTGCAGGGCAGTGGCCGGGAGCAGAGCACTATCTCTCGCCTGACGAGGCGACGAGGAGACGATCAGGTGGGCAAGGGCCGGGTTGGCCAGGCCGATGCCGCTGCCGCCCCGGACGCCACTAACATTTGATGAGGCAGGGCCGCCGACGTAGAACCGGTCCCAAAGCTGGAGCGCTGGGTCCGCGTGTGGTGATCTCAGGGCTTGTCTCAGCTCGTTGACGTTGACGACGGGTGCCTCGCGACCAACATTTGCAGGTGACGAGAGCGGCGAGGAGCTGCGGGCGCGCTTCCTCCCTTGCCTCGGCATCATCGGGGAGATGAACGCGTCCTCGGGACAACGTTCCTTGTCCCACAGAATCCGATCCTTCGGGGACGGCCCGGCCTCTTCCTCCTTCTGGCAGCACTCTCCCATCTGTATCAGGTCTTGCCATGCCAGCTTGGCCGCCGGTGTAGCAGCCACGGGCTCTGGCGCTTCCGAGGCAGAGGTCGCAGGAGGATTCTGAGCGCTTCCAGGCTTTGTTGACCCATTGCTGTTCTCCTTGTCAGACTCGTCCTCGATGGTGATAATGGTGGAGCCGGGTGGTAGAGGTGGCGGTGGCGGAAGCATTGTTGTTGTCGTTGTTGCTGTGTTTGCCGTGTTTGCTTTCGTCGATGCCTCGGAGGAGCCGCCATCTGTCGCGAGAAAACGGAACTGCTTCAGTTTGCTTTTAGTCACGTTGGAGACGGCAGGGAGAGGTCTCGAGGACGGCTGTTGCAGAGCGGCGGAATGACTCTTGGATCTCTTCCATTGTTGTTTACGCTGTACTCCGGTGTTAGCGTGCTCGCCAGATTCCTCTTGCACTGCACTTCGACTAGCTCTTACCTCTTGAAATGGGGCATGCTCTGACACTGTTTTTCGAAGAGGCATAGTTTCTTGGGATCATGCTTGGCTGTATATGGCAAATAGGTATGGAATCATCGTGTCGTTCCTTTGTATGATGTTTTTATTTGTTGAGAGCAGTGGGGATGCCCTGAAAACCGAATGTTGTACCACTTAATGATAGACCCCCCACCGCGTCTCGCGACGCGTTCAGTCAGCCACAGGAATGCATGTGTGGCGCTAGCTCCCGCAGCCCCTCGCCTCGAGGTCCAAGCTTTGCGGTGCTATTGTAACTTGTAACACCTCCATCTCTCCGCACCATTGCCCTTCTCTCATCAGATCATCACTCATCACTTCAATCACTCAAAACTGAAATCTTAGCTCCCCAGCGATATTTGGGCTGCAGCAGCGACCCGACGTCAAGATGGGCTCCGTCCCACGAAGAGGTCCAGTTTTGGACCCGGAACACATGGCTCGGATCACCGACGCAAGTGCCAGCCGTATCAATATGGATTCGTTTCCGAGCCTTCCTCCTTGGGCTCTCTTTACTAGGACTCGTCGCTCTAATCGAAGACAGATCGACGCGTTGGTCAGAACCACGGCTGTGCGCCGTGGGGATGAGGTGACCCAGGAAGAGGTCGACGCCATCACCGAGCATATTGGGGCGATTAAATACTCCCAGGCCATGGTCAGCGACCCTATACAGATCGGCATTGCGTATGGATTCTGGCGTAGGGGCAAGACCAACATGCGCTTCCCATTCTTCACTCCCCGAGCCCTTCCCTTGCTCGGAAAGGGCCGATCCAGGCTTGCCTGGCAGGCTATACGCTTCACCGCCTACTACCTCGTCACCACGATCACGATTGGCGGCTTCTTGGACTCTGTGCTAGGGTACGTGGCGATGCCAGACATGGCGAAGGACCCGCGGCTCACCAATGTCTTAGCCGATCTTCGTGCAAGGCCGGGGCTCAGGGGCCAGGAGCCCCACTCCACAGCAAACCCCCGAAGCCCCGTTGCTGCGGGCGGTGGGCCCAGGTACCCTCAGATGCCGGCACAACAGGAGCCGCCATCATCGGCTGACTCTGGAGGCGATGCGGAAATCGATCGCCTCTTGTCGCAGCGAACCGAGGAATTCAAGAACATGATAGCTGCGAAGGCTGCTGCTGCAAAGGCTGCTGCGGATGAGGCAAGCCTGGATCCCTTCGACGACGCCTCTCCCGTCGCCCCGGAACAAAGAGACTCGCCTTCCCGCTCAGGAGCGAGAGGGACTCCTCCGACACCCCGTGGCCAGTCGGCTTGGGACCGGATCAGGCGCAGCCGCGCAGCCCAAGAGTCCCAACCCAGCGGGTCAACATGGGACCAGGTCAAGGGGGGCGCCGCACAAGATTCCGACCCCAGCAAGTCCTCCTGGGACCAAGTCAGAACCAGCAGCCCCTCGGACTCTCCGAGCGCGGGCACCGGGTCAGCGTGGGACAGGATACGAGCACGCGGCGGCAGCGGGGGTGCATCTTCACGTCGTGATCCCGCCGGCGCCGGCCGACAAGACAAGGCGGCCGAGGAAGGCGGCTCATATTCGAAGGAGGAAGAGGACAAGGCGTACGCCCGCTCGCAGGCTCAGAAGGAGTTTGACGAGATGCTTGAGAGGGAGAGACAGGGGGAATCAGACGAATCCCCCCGCCGTCGGTGGAAATGACCAGTCAACCGTCTCTTCCACCCGCCTCCGTCTACCTAGTCATGGACATGTACCAATACAGTTATTTTCGGTGGATTTTCTCACCAGTACAGCGTTACAATGACTCCCAGTTTGCTGGGTTCTCACCCCCCACTCAAAACACGCCGGGTTTCAGCGGAGGGAAAACTTTGGATTTGGGATATCGTTAAGCATCGTTCCAGCCCAGCCCTCTCAGTTCGCATCAGATGCGTGATGCAGATATCAACCCGCGCCCTGTGCACCACAGATCATGTACTAAACACAGCCACATAGTCCACTTCCATCTGCGCGCCGCTTCCACCAGCCGTCTGCGCCGTCGGCGTGCGAACCTTGGCTACAGCATCGGGAAATGCTCCGCCCACTGCAACGTTGAGAAGCAGGAACCGCGAGTTGTGCGCCAAGCTCGCCCAGGCCGCCGAGTCGCCGAGCTTGGCCCCCGTGAGGGAGAAGGTGCGGGAGCCGTCCAGGAACCAGGCGAGGGACTCGCGGCGCCAGTCCGCCGCCCCCGCCGTCCGGTCGACCTCGAAGGCCACCACGTGCCACTCGCCCCTGCTCATGGCCGTGGACTGGCCGACGCCGTTCGGCTCGTCGCACGGCCCGCCCCTGCCGCTCGGCCCGCAGTGCACCGTGTGCCACGCCGTGGGCAAGCCGTTGAGCGTCTCGAGCACGTCGATCTCGCCCACCGTGGGCCAGTTCTGGAAGTTGCCGCGGTACGCCGCGCCCAGGGACCAGAAGGCCGGCCAGATGCCCATGTGGCTCGCGCCGGAGCCGAGGACGCGCAGGCGGGCCTCCACGCGGAGCTTCTTCCCGGCGGGGGGCGCGAAGTCGTGCTCCCGCGTCGTTTCGATGCGCGCGGACGTCCACTTCCCGTTGCTGAGCACCGGCGTGATCCGCAGAGTGCCGGAGTCCGTTATGGCGAGGTTTGAAGACGAGGACGTGTACGTCTGGATCTCGTTGGTGCCCCAGTTCTCAGGCCCGCCTGGGTACGAAGTCCCTTGGTCGATGGTCCACTTCGCCGGCGAGGGGCGGGAACCGGCTGCGAGGCCGGCGAAGTCATCCTGGAACACGATCTTTGAGTAGCCTGACGGGATGTTGATCGTGGAGCCTTTGCTCGGCTGCTGCTGGGCGAGCGGCAGGGTAGAGCTGATGTCGGCGGCCGCAACCAGGAATGCGGCCAATGTTGATAGTCGCACCATTGTCGGCGCTCACGGCGATGGATCAAGAGCGCAAGCCGAGCAACACCACTTCTGCTTCACTGTCTCAGAAGCACAAAAGAGGAGGGAGGGGAGAGAGGACGCCTCTCTCAGGCCATGACCATATGTCATGCACGACGGCCTTCTTCCTCCCATCCGACTCTATGTGCGGGCAGGTATTTGTATCGACCACAGCGAGCGCTTTGACGCCCACCATTTATACACTACTATACGCCACCACCACCACCATTGCGGATTTCCTCCTCCGTCCAGGTGTGAAATAAAGCCCGAATCCAATTATTGCCATTCACGGCGTCGTTCTTGGAGAGGGGACAAGAGTCAGCAAAGGGTTCTGGAACCCAATGCGGGAAAAGGGGTTCTAGTCCTCAATATCCATCCATATTACGCCAAGGCTAGGGTCTCTCATTCTCCAACTCTGAAAGTCCACCCCCCAAAGTCTTTTCGATAGTGCGATGAGAGCCAGCCTAGTGGAATACTCGCGATTCTATAGTTCGGCAGCGGGAGCCAGCAGTACTATCAAGAACCCAGGATGTGCAAGGGGACGGGCACCTCATTTGTTCTCTGTTGGAGAAGCGGGGAATTTCCGTCCGCCGAGTAGTTCGCTTCCGCTTCGCGGGTAAAGAGAAAGATCGCGGCATGCAATCAACGAGCGGCATGTCCTTCATGTTTCTCTTAAGTGTCTGGAAGGCCACATGTTCTTACTATACCATCGGGGCGGAAGGTACCTAATAACCCGCGTCTGTAACATATTGCTCCTAGCGATTATCATCTCATGCATTCACGCGAAGTGCCCATTCGGAGACATCAGCGAATGAGGGACCTCCCGAGGAGCGGCGAGGCTCTAGCCGCCTGAAAGACTGCCAACATCAATGGAATTAAAAAAAAACATCTCATTGGCGCTTCTCAAGGGTTTGCGATCGGTGTTAGGTAGAACTCCCTCTTCGGAACCCAGTATACAGGTCTTGGTTTCACAGCTTTCCCCAGAGTGTCCCATATCTTGGACAATCTGGACCAGGAGCGGGCAAGAAGCATGCCTCAGTGCACCCAACAGACGTCCTCGACATGAGAGTACATACAAGCCTCACAGCGCAATATCCTCGGGGGTGGTCTGGCTCCATCCCTCTCGATCGCTCAAGTACCTTTCACCCTTCGCGGCTGGCCTTGGCAGACGCACGCTCGTGATGTTGCAACGGATGTGTCCCGAATACTCAAGCATGCGGTCTCGAGTCGGCACGGCAGGCCAAGATACAGCGAGAGAGATAGGTCACAATATCATATGGAGATCTAGGGGGCGATAGTGTGAAGAAGGTTGCTCTATTAGAATTTGCCCAAGTTCCCTGGTCCGGTCCGAGATCAGCCAGCCATCCTGTTCTCTTCTTTCCCTTCCCTTAAAAGAATGAGAGACGTAAGCTTTTGTTTTTTTGAGAATCACCACCAAAAAGAGCTTGCAATCTGATTCCAGTCCGAAAAGAAACCAACGCAAAGGGAGACATGCTGTGGGCCAGGAAGCTAAGATGAGAAAAGTGACAGAAGCCAAACAAGACGAAAGAACCCAAATACCACAAAACCAGAAAAGAAAAAATATCTGCGCCGGCCGGCCAAACACGAACAATGAAGTGCAAACCAAGGGGGAACAGAACGTAAAGATGTGAGGCTACAGGCGAGGCATTGGTACAGCAAAGCGGTAGTAGCTACAGCCGACCCCTACATGAGTGCTGTATATCAGACCATCATTTGCAGTGTGGCACAATGCAATGACGCAATCGGCCCCAGCGTTTGAGCCTTATCGGCGTGGTGCTCCGCGGAGACGCATGCCACGGCCATCTGTCTCGTCACATTTTATCCAGCTTTCGTGAATTTCAAACGAGATGATGTCCATCCGTCCATCCTTTCATCCATCATCCATTGATCCATCCATATCCCCTCTGCCCATACATACCCCTTTCCCCCCGAGTCGTCGTGAAGCATTATATCGTCCTCATCATTCCACCAGAACAAGCGAGACAATAAGAAGGGGAGTGAGTAGGAGGGCGGGAAAGGAGACAGAAAGCAAGACCGACCGACAGGAAGACAATGATGATGGCCAGGCTCAGGCCGCAGGAAACATCCCATACATCCCCTCATCACTACTCTCGTCGTCCTCTCCTTCGCCCTCACCCTCCCCATCAAAATCACCCTCCACGCTAGGACTCCGCGGGCTCTGCACGCCGCCGTCGTCCTGCCCCTGGTGGTGATGGTGATGATGATGATGATGCCTGCCGCCGCCAACACCACTACTGCCAAAGCCGCCGGACCCGAAGCCACCACCCATACTCATACTCATACTCATCCCCGCCAGCGGCACACGACTGCTAATCGAGCCGCCGGATCCCGTCCCGAGCGCCAGCAAACTCTGCCTCCTCGTCGACAGCTCTATATCCGCCACGCTCGCGCTCCTGCTCAGGCTCGGCTTCTCCGGCAGCGTCTTCAGCAGGCCCGTGCTGATGTCCAACATGCCCATCGCGAACTCCGTCAGGCCCGTCCCAGTACTACCACTACTACCACTCTCGCCGCCTCCGGAGGGTTTAGAGCTGACAGACAGCGTCCACCGGTACTCGCCCAGCCTGCGCCTGTACCAGTCCGCCTCCTCGCGCCCCGGGCTCGTTGCCCACAGCAGCGAGCCGAACGTGCCGATGAGCGCGAAGTTGGTCTTGCTCGCGAAGTACCAGAAGCCCCGGAGATGCGAAGGCGTCAGTCGGTTCACGAAGTCCATGGCGGAGATCAGGCGCGCCTTCGCGGCGTTGCGGCAGATGTGCGACAGGTAGGGGTCGCCAGCGCCGGGGGAGGCCGCGACGCCTACTGCACCGCCTCCGCCGCCGCCGCCGACGCCGACGCCTTCGCCTGCTTGGCTGTTGCTGCCCCCGCCTGCTTGGGCCGCCAGCTCTTCCGTGGCGGCGAGGGAGCGGATGATGCGTCTGTGCAGCGTGATTTCCGTCGCGAAGTAGGCGAGGTGCAAGTAGCCGATGCTCGATAGCCGTGGGCGGTGGCGGCCGGTTCGGGTACTGCTGCTGTTGTGATGATTGTTATGGTTCGGCAGGGACGCCGATGACGAAAAACTGCTGCTGATCCCGCCACCGCCGCCTATACTACCACCGCCAGCACCACCGCTGCCGCCGCCGCTGCTATTAGAGTCCATGCGTATCGCGGCAGGCAGTGAACTGTGCCACTCCTTCAGCTTGATCTGGATCGGCTTCGCGAGCGACAGCACGAGGTGCGTGCCCTGCATCCCCGCGTTCGACACGTTCTGCATCGCCTGCAGCGAGTAGAACGTCTCCAGCGTGTCGGCAAGTATCTGCGACAGCGCCACCATCTGCGTGAACAGCACCCTCCCCTTCTCTATCTCCGCCTGCTCCTCCGCGTCGTCCTCGTCCCACTCGACGTCCGGGAAATCGTTGGGCCCCAGCGCCGTCACGGCCCAGTTCGCCGCGAAGATGTGCGAAGGCCGGCCGTGGACGAGCGCGCCCCACTTGTCCTGCATGTACAGCGCCCAGGCCAGGCGCTTCCTCAGCCCCTTCTCCCAGGGCGGGATCTTCCAGCCCGAGGCGTCCAGGTGGAGGCCCAGCTCCTGCGCGATGGCGACGAGCTGGGCCGTGGGCGCCCACTGGTCGCCCTCGGGCCGCTGGGAGAGGAGCAGGCCGGCCTGCACGGTGGAGAGCTTGGGCCGGTACATGGCGTCGGCGAGGGTCTCGCGCACGAGGCGCTCCAGCTCGCGCACGTTGGGCCGCGGCAAGGGCGCCAGCTCCTCGTCGTGGTCCCACCAGTTGATGGCGAGGATGTACATGGCGGCCAAGAGCGGCGGGGAGAACTCGCGGTAGTCGCGCTCGTACTTCTCGAAGAAAACCGTCTTCTGGATGATGGGGAAGCCAGGGTGCACGACGCGGAAGTAAAGGTCTATAAGGCGGCGGCCGTGCGGGGCGACGAGAGACTCGATCTCCTCGACGTCCTCCAGCTGGTGGTCGTGCCCCGGCGTGTTGTAGTCCGGCAGGAGGAGGAAGGTGTCGGCGTCGGACACCTTGCGGAGGGTGCCCCGAGCGAGGAGGGACTCGTCATGCGGGTCGAAGGGGGAGAGGTTGATGAGCGAGGGCTCGAAGTCGGTCGTCGGGCCGATGTACTGGCTGTAGCGGTCCTTCTGGAGGCCCAGCGTGCGTTTCAGCAGCGTCGGCCCGCCGAAGTTGGCCATCTCCTCGATCAGAGACGAGCTGGCGGCCGTGCTGGAGAGGCTGGAGTGGTGGTGGCGCGGATGTCTTCTGTTATCAGACCTCCCTGGCGAGCTGTAGAGGGGGAGCGGGTGGTGGTGGCCAATCAGATGTTAGACAACAATCACTCGGGAATTATTGTTTAAAAGGGGGGCTTTTGAAACACAGGGCGTAGGTAGACGCAGGAAGTTGAACCAGAAAGGACATGACAGCTTGGAAATACAAGATAGGTAGTGAGTGCACGAGATAGTGTGGTTGTGGTGGAGGTTTTTTTGGGTTGGGTGGTGGTGTGGTTGCAGGGTTGCAGAAAAGCCAGGCAAGAGAACAGGGGCAACGGTGCACCAACTTAGGTAGTAGGTATGTACTGATAAGTTTGGGGGAAACAAATGAGGACGGAGCAGCCGGAGGATAATGCAAGTCGGTCGGCAGACAGACAGGGCTGGCACGCGAGATGATGCATGGCATGGAGGAGGGAGGAGACATGGCGTTGGGGGGGAAATGCACAAGACGGCGCACACGATAACGGGGCTGGCTGAGCTGAAAGGCAAATTGGCAAAAGATCGTCCTCACCTTCTCTTGCTATAACCGACCTCTACTAGGTCGCCGCCACGATGCTTACGCTTGCGCTGGGGCGGGCTACTGCTGCTGTTGTCGGCTGCCAGCGAGCAGTCGACGCCGTTAACCTGGCACGATATGCAGCCATTGCCGTTGTTGTTGTTGTTGTTGCTGCTGCCGGCGGCGGCATTGGTATTGGCATTGGTATTGGCATTGGCATTGGAGCCGCCACCGCTGGCGATATCGTCATCGTCGTCGTCGCTCATGATGCACTTGATGCGGCGGCGCAGGCATGCGTCGCAGGGCACGGCTGGATGGCTGCTGGTGCTGCCGTTGATGAGCGGCGGTGAGTCGGAGCTGCCGGGGGAGTTCAGACCGCTCATGCTGCCGCTGCCGCTGCCGCCGTGCTGCTGGTGGTGCGGTCGAGGATAGTCGTCTAGCACGACTAGACTCCCCTGGCGGCTCGGAGTTGGGCGGCGGGAGCTGGAGGGTTTGGGGGCAATGGGGATGGGAGCCGTCCGGGCGACGGCGATAGGCGTCGACATGATGTAAGTATTTTTTTTTCTCCGTGTGTTCCCGCTCTTTTTTTTCTTTCTCTTTCCCGCCCTACCTGCTTGGCCACGCCCCCCTACCTTGGCTGGGCGAAAACGACAGTGTGGTGGGAGGACACAGGTACCGCAGGAGGTGAAGGACGGGAGGTACTGATAGGTGCCGTCAGCCCAGGTCCGACAAGGCCAGTGACAAGCGGACAACAAGAACAGGCAGTACCTCTCCAAGATGCAGGTGTCGATAGATAAAAATCCGTACGGCACAGAGCAGCAGAAAGATAGCAGGATGCTGCTCTAGACCGGGGGTCACGCACTCGGACCCAGCAACAACGCACAAGAAGAACACACGCGCCACCACCCTCAAGAAAAAGAGAAGATACACGCCCTAGTAGCTAGTAGCCAGGAGATGCTGCTCCCGCCGCACCACGAGCGAGCGGGTTCCTCTCCTCCCAACGCCCCACGATCCAACAGGGAGGTACAGTGGCGGGCAGGCTGGGACCAAACAGCTTTCGGACCCTCGACAGATACGGCGGACAGGGTCCACGGGAGTTACGCCGAGAAACAAGCCTGCTGCCACACGCCAGGATTCGAAGCTAGGAAGCTAGTTGGCCGACTGCCGTGTTGTTCAGGACTAATTGCTGATAAGCCCTGCGGTGGCGTGGGCGTGGGAAAGATAAGACGACGCAGCGGGGAGTAGCAGCGAAGCGTGTCCGTCCGGCCGGGGCAGCGGGCTGGAGTGGTGTGTAAAAATGGAAAAATGGAGGGAGGAGGGTGTGTGTGTGTTTTCCAACCCTAGATTTTTGCTCCGTGGACTTCCCCCTTTTGAGGTTGGTTTGAGGCTGATGATGTCTGAGTGAGGTCGAACAAGGAGTAGGTAGATGCCGAGCACGCGACTAGCCACAAAGTATGTAGGTTTGCTTGCTAGACAATCCTTTCTGGTGATGTGCCGATCCTGGCAGTCACGCTCCCCAAGTTGCGTGGGCGCAAGAGGGTGGGAGCCGGGTGATTGGTCCGGGCTACAGCTGTGTGCGGGTGTGCGTGGGTGGTTGTTCGTTGGTGGTTTGGGGGTGGCCGCCTCAGATTGGAGGAAAGCTTTCTGTCGAGCCTTGTAAGTCTAGGCCTCTCTTTTTTTTTTCTTTCTCCCACCTGTTCTCTCTGTAGCCACTTAGAAAAAAGGAGTGACAACAGAGGAGATCAGTGAGAGAATTGTCAGAGAATCTGGTGTCCTCCCTTCCTGTCCTCTTTCTGGGGTGAGTGGTTTGTGTGTGTGCCGTGCTGTGCTTTGGTCTCAAAGATAAGGCAAGCCGTGGTTGAGATGCGTGGTCGACATGCAGGCCGGTTGACGACACGGGGCGGGAAAAGGTCGTGTATTCCCGAAAGAGGCAATCGAGACTTGGGGAACGACCGGCGATCCCTCCTATCTATGTGACGATGGAGACAAGGATGAGATAGGCTTGACTTATCAGAGTCATTGGAGGGGCCTTTGAAGATTCTGATGAGAGTGTCTTGTTGAAGGCGATGCGTGTGCACAAGAGAGACCGTACAAGCCGTCGTCCCAATACTCTCTCTCCGCTTCCAACAGTTTAGAGCTTTATTAAGAACTCGCAGGTGGTGCGTGTGCGTTCTGCCAGTAGCCATAACCAAAAAGACATGGAATAAGGCCTATTACGCCGCTTCTGCCATCGCTCAAAGACGCATACGTATCAAGACGAAATTGGACATGTGAAGAAGGGATGTCGGTGGTCGAGGAGGTAGGTAATTTGTGGGGGACCTTTGGGGGTCTGGGAAAGGGCGTCGACAGGGAGCGATTATGCTTTGGTATGACAGACCAAACAGACGGACACCTAGTCCGAAGCGCGGTGGCAGTGGTGTTGGCAGAAGGGGAAATTATTGGGAGAGTGATATGAGATAATTGTCGAATGGTATAGAGATAAGAGACGGGGAGGAGGAAGATCCAAAGGGATGATAATAAGGGTGAGATGCGGCCAGATTTTAGTAATAAGGAGAGTTCAATTCCTGGGTGGTGCGGAATTTCTCTTAAGGAGGCACCACCAGAACGAGTGCCTCATTACGTATCAGAAGAAACGGAAGAGGAAGGCTGATACAGGCGAAGGAGTCAGGTCAAGGAGTCAAGCAGACGACCAACGACGAGGACAAGCCTGTCTGAGACTCGAAGACGGCCTTGACTCGGAAGCAAGCCAAGCTCAGGCTTACAGCTACAGCACGAGAACGAGAGTACCCTCAGGACCAGCTGCTAGGGGACCCGGAACCCGGAACCCGATCACGAAACGCAAGACAAGCTGTTATGATGATAATTTTTGTCATCAAGAACAGCACAATAGAAGAGACAGACGGAGAGAAAAGAGACTGAAAGAAAAAGTTACATCATACCTAAGCAGGGGGGGACGCACCGAGGGCGGTCTCGCCAACCAGGCGCAGCCTGGGAAGGGAGAAACACGCGACTGCGCTGCAACATGATAAGGCAAGAAACTTTGTGGTCCCTTTGGTGGAGGGTTCCTTATCTTGGGGAAAGAAGATGTGAATTAAATCATGAAATACATAATGGCAACTTAATCCGCCAAAGCGGCTCGCCTCTGCCTCGTCCCATCGGTCAGGGTTCGAGAATCAAAAGTCGCGAGTACTTGCTAGGTCCTGTCGGTCCCCTCCCCGGGAACCCGCAGCGAAAGCCGTCATCGGCCCCAGGCCCGTCCGTGGTGGGGTCTAGTGGGCATGGTGGTGGAGTGGAGATCAAGTTTTCTTGCACCTCAGCGCACTCAACACTCTCAGCACCCGCTACGCCCAGTTCAGATGTACCTAGCTCTCCTCTTCTCCGGTATGCACACGATGACAGAAACGATTGACGACTGAACAGAACCACAGCAATCGCCATGCTTGTATTGGGTACAAGATCGAATGGAAGGAGAGAGGGCGGCGTGGGAAGACGAGAAGGGTTCTTCCCCGTTCTTTCCATCTGCCCTCGTTCCTATTTGCCGGCCAATTTGGAACGGTTCCCACGGGATGGAGCCGCCATTACCAAATAGAAAATGGCCTTGTACCGGTTTTTCCCTCTGACGGCAATACATTTAACGTAATCGCTCGACACCGCCGAGGTGCGCCGTTGTGGGATGGATGCACACGCAATAGCAACACGCGGATTGGTCGATTACAGCGTACACTTGCAGCCTTCTTTTTTTTCTTTGTTTCGTGTCAGATGTGATCGGATCTGTGGATATCCCTGCCTTTCTTTTTAGGTTATCGTGGTCGTAGGCATGGAAAGACCTGCTAGTGGTACATTCCCCCTCGAGTTGCACATGTGAGCGATGAGAATGCTCAGCGGAGGGAGTTAAAGAAACAGGATTGCGGTGTGGAAGGGAGACGCGAAGGAATTACTAGATAGGTACTGGATGGCAAGTTTTGCATGTCATACATTAGTCGGTGAGTCCGGCGAAGCTTAGGTCGGCTTGTGATGCCCGTTTTTCGTCGTGAATCGAAGCATCTGGCTTTCTCTCACCATTCCTCACCACACAGTCGCTGATGGACACCAGTGCCTATGTCCACCACCCACGAGCGGAGCAGCACAGCTGCAAGTGAAGCTGGCTGGCTCTTGTCCCACGACATGACGAACACCACCCTGCAAGTTCCTCACACACAAGAACCGGTCCATTTGGACAACTTGGAATAAGCCTCGTCCTTCTATTCGCGGCAATGTTCAGTTTGAACAACGCGGGATCGCATGAACCCCCACACTCAGCTGCAGCCACCTTGCAGCAGCCTCCCAGCCAATGTGAGGGTCCTTGCGCCTTGACGAGCCACAGGAAGGGCCCATTTTCGGCTCATCGAAGTAGTATGTCAGGCGAGCAGATTTTCTTGGTATATCTCTAACAAGACAAACAAGACAAGGAAAGTTACGAGGAATCCTGTTTCCTGTACCAATGGATGGCGCGAAGATGAGGGGCTTCAAAGAACTTGAATTGGGGGCTGGCTGGTGTTTCGAGGACAGGTTCTCATGACCGCTTTTAGTGGGATCACAATTCTCCCAATGATGTAAGAAAGTGTCAAGGTCTAAATAGCCCAAAGTCAATTCGGTTCGGGATGTGATGTTCCTTCGTCCGATCCGTCTCTTTGCCAGCAGCCCAGCTTGCTCGTGGAGTCGTGGAGATGGGGAGCTCGGGTACGTGGAAGGCAGGAGAGGATGAGGATCGCATTCGCTGCCCCACGTTTTCCCCAGTTTGGAATGTGGGGAACCTTATCTTCGATAACCTCCACCCGAAACAACCCTGGACCGAATTTTAGCGGTCAAGAATTGTAATCAAGACCTAGCCGGGATCGGCACTCGGCAGCTAGAACCGACCGATCCGTGAATCCTCCACTCCCCGGGTTGCGAAGACATGCCGGCGCGGTGGGCGATCAAGAGGTGAGGGAGGGTGGCGACGATGCCCGACATCGCTGCCTCCGAGAGCCGCCAGGTCTCCCAGCCCAGCCCCTCTTCGGCTCTGAGACTTTCACCAGCGCCAAGTAAAGCCTTTCTGCTGAGAGCAGTCAGCCAGCTTGCCAGTCTCTGCTCTGCCCCGTCACTAGCCCTCAACCCCCAGCAGCAGGCGCTTCCGGCCGCCAAACCATGCAGATCTCCCGATACGTCGTCTCGGCGGGGTGATTGATGGCTCCTCCTCCTCTCTTCGGGATATTCATCTCGAAGGCCCCGACTTCCCGGAACCCCAGCCGCTCGTACATGGCGATGGCATCGGGCGTGCTTTCCAGGTAGACCGGCAAACCGTCCGTCCGCGCTTTGGCCAGGACCGCGTGTGTGAGCGCCAAGCCGGCACCCCGGCGCTGGAACCTGGGATCGGTGCACACGAACTCTAGGTCTTTGCTCGTGGTTATCGTTGCGGCCCCGCAACCGTTAGTTAGCCTGGGCCGTCAAGAACTTCGAGACGACGGCAACAGGACCGCCGCCTACCGTGACGCTTCGGAACGGAGGAGGGGCACACGCCCATGTGACCTGACCCGAGCGGCTCGTGAGAGGCAAGCGGCTCTCCCCCGTCGTACCAACTGACGACCCACACACACAAACTAGACGTTGGAGGAAGTATGGGGCGGGGGAAGGCAAAACACTCACGATAGCAGTCCTCCTCCCCTGTAGCCTTCTTCATCGCCGCTTCGGCGAGCTCGGCGTACTTCTCCAGGAACTCCCGGCTGCAGCCCTCAGACCACTTGAGTTCTCCATCTTCTAGCTTCTTCTTCTCCTCCCCCTCCACTTCCTCTTTCCCCTTCTCATCTCTATCGTCAACAGCCAGTAGCCTCGGCGAAACCGGCTCCTCCCAGACGGCAAAACTGACGACCTGCCCCGAGTCCGGGAGCCGAGCTACCAGACGATAGTGTCCCTCCGGCGGCCGAGAAGTGTAGTGCTTCTCTAGAAACGCCTGGAGGTGGACTATGCTCGCCTCCGTCGGGAACTGCGCGTGGAGAAGCGGGTTCGCGTACATGGCGGCTACGTGGATCTCGGATATGCGCCCACCGTCTTCCGCTTTTGCGGGCGAAATCTCGATTTGCATCTTTCTTCTTCTTTTTCTGTGTCTTGCTCGATCCTAGCCCCCCTTTCGCCTCAGATGCTAGAGGGTGGTGGTTGGGTGGGTTCAAGGCTTGGTTTTGGTGGAATTACTGAACCTCCCCGGAATTGGTAGAGGTAGGTAAGGGTCACGAGGGGAGCTGTCACATGACACGACATGGTGAGGATGTGCGTCTGATCCGAAGGATTGAAGGAAGCCATCACCACTGATATAACGGGAGCTATATCCTGTCAACGAAGTCTGCCAAAGAGTTTTGGGTCGGACAGGTCGGCCATTTCCCTTTGCCGTGATGGATGGACGCCGAGGGGGTCAACTACGGCTTTTCTACCACCAGGGAAACTTCAAGAGAAGAGAACAGGAAGACAATGCAGCGTGCTGAAGGCCATGGCCAGTCGATTAGCCCGGCTTTTCTGCAGAATACCAAATGCTAGACGGTGTAAGTGTGATGGAGGTTACCCGATATTCTCCTGTCGATATATGTCATCTCGCTTTCGGTCGACCTCGCGGTCGGTAAGCACCTACACAGGCAAGGGACTAAACGAACGGGGCCTCGGCGGCCATCACTCCAAGTAGCGGTGCTGGCGGAAATATTCCGCCAAATATCTGGCGTTCTACCTAGCACAGTAGGCTCTAGCGGGTCCGAGGTGAAGTTATCGCTTGTCGCCGTAGAAAAACCGAGCGCGGAATGCTGTTCGTAGGAGCGATCTGCCGTCTTTCCTATCCCGAACTGTTCAGTCTCGAAACCGACTTTGCCACAAATGACAAGCAGCTAAGTGACTGCCGGCCGCTTTCCGCCGACGGTGAGGCCGCTCGGCTGCCGCTAGAACACCACTAGTTCACACCTCGGCCATTTCCACGGAAAGGACCCCGAAGAACCCAGAATTGAAGATATGGTTCATAATCAAGGTGACGGGACAAGGGCTCGGACGCATGCGATGTGTGCGTGGCGTGGTAGAAGAAAATTCGGGAGTCATCGACGTCACTTTGTTCCCCTTAGCTCTTCCGAGGCGCTACTGTCAAGGCTACGAATCGGTGAGGAGTATAGCGGACGACCCGAATTGTACGGCATATCTGATTGATGTGCCAGGGGCTGTTGTATAAAGAGTTCCTGGCCGCTACGCCCCTTGATAGGCATGACGGTCCATTCACCAAAATACTACGTAAACTGCTCGAGGAAATTGATCTCTCCAGTGTCGGGCAAAGATTCTCTCTCTCAAAAAAAGCACATAAAACTTGCTCATAAGTCCTTAGCATCTACCTTCCTACCTACGTCCTCCACGCTAAAAAGCCTGCCGGTCAACATGGGATATCCAGACACGTTCGAGGGCTTTTGCGTCGACTCCCCGAAGACGTAGAATAAGTTCTCCAAGCAGGAGCTCAAGCCCAAGCCCTTCGAAGACCATGACGTTGACTTTGAGATCGAGGCTTGTGGCGTGTGCGGATCTGATGTTCACTGTAAGCCGACCCTTCCTCCGCCCTCCTCATAACGAAGATCTATTACTGAACGCGCACAGCCGTCACAGGAGGTTGGGGTGACTTCGAAGGGGTGAGTTATGTATGAACGATTCTGGATCTCAGTGATGGGGTACTGAACAGAATGCAACCTCCATCAGCCGCTCTGTGTCGGTTACGAAGTTGTTGGGTGAGTGATCATTGGAGCTTGAGAAGCCGGGCGCCCCCCTTTTCTCCCCTTCTTTTCTCCTTTTCTCCGGGATACCAAACGTTATGCCACGAGAGAGATATTACCAGCTGCTAATGCGAGCCTCACCTCCGTGGTAGACGTGCCTTAAAAAAGTCGGTAAAGGTGTCAAGTGCATCAAAGAGGGCGACAGGGCCGGGGTGGGAGCCCAAGTGTGGGCGTGTCTCAAGTGCAGGCGGTGCGAGAGCCCGAACGAGAACTACTGCCCGCACCTGATCGACACGTGCAACGCATCCTACCCAGACGGCAGCAAAGCCCACGGCGGCTTCGCCAGCCACATCCGGGTGCACGAGTACTTCGTCTTCAAGCTGCCGGACTCCCTCCCCTCCGAGGTGGTGCCCCTTTCCTCTGCGCCGGCCTGACCACGTACTCCCCGCTGCACCGCGCCGGCGTCGGGCCGGGCAAGAAAGTGGCCGTCGTCGGCATCGGCGGGCTCGGCCACCTGGGCCTCCATTGGGCGCGCGCCCTGGGCGCCGAGGTCTACGCCATCGCGCACTCGTCCGACAAGGTCGACGACTGCTACAAGCTCGGCGCCAAGACCGTCATCGTCAGCTCCGAGAAGGACAGGGCCGATCCCTGGAAGCTCACGTTCGACTTCGTCCTGAACTGCGCCGACGCCGCCGACAGGTTCGACATGGCCGCCTACTCGGGCACGCTGGCCGTCGGGGGCGCGTTCCACATGATGGGCATCTCGGACAAGACCCCGCCCGAGATGGCGTCGTTCGTGTTCACTCCCAACACGGCGAGGCTGACGGGCAGCCACATCGGGAACCACCAGGAGATGGAGGCCATGCTGAAGCTTGCTGCTGATAAGGGGGTGAGGCCATGGGTCGAGACGGTGGACCTCTCTGAGGAGGGGTGCAAGACTGTGGTTGAGCCGGTTAGGGAGAACAAGGTGCACTCTCCGTTCACGCTCGTCAACTTCGACAAGGCCTTTGGTCGCCAGGCTCAATTTGGAAACTAAAGCAGGTTCTTCTCTTCTTTTTCTTCTTTCACTCTCTTGACACGCTCCATGGAAATGCGATTCGCTTTGTAACCATGTGGATGAGAATGGCATAAAAAGGACTGTTAAGATATCAGAAGCGAGGACACGTTGAAGCCGACCTCGCGAGAATAGATAAGAAGAGAACGCAGTCCCTCTATCACCGTTACCACCTCTTTTCCACACCGCATAAAACAGCCATCATGCCACTCAAGACTCTAGTAGTGCCCTTCCATAGTCGCCCCTGTTCGGCAACCGACAGACTGTATGAATGTGGCAACGCGCCGGGCTCGTGTTCGTGAGGAAAACTGTTGTTGAAGCAGGCAGCCGCAGTTGTCAGCACCGTTGGTTCTGAGGCATCATCGAATATCAAGGGAAAGCAGAGAAAGAGACAAGGAAGACGTACTCCCGCAGTGGAAATCGAACTCCATGAACGCCACCGGGCTGTGGATCCGGTAGTAGTAAGGGTCCTTGTCGGCAAAGGTGCCGATCCAGGCGAAATACGTCTCGCCCAGGTACTTCTTGAACTCGGCGACCCTGTGCTCCAGGACCGGCTCAGGGTAGTACGAGTTGAACTCCTTGAACAGCTGAACGACGATCTCCTGCTTCTCGGGCGGGAGCTCAGAGACTGGACATCCCTCTGTGAAGCCAAACGGCATAGTTTGTCAGCAGCCATCAACGAGAAAAAAGAGTACCGGTGCTTTGGTATTGGATATTGCAAAGCTAGCGTATATTCTTACCAAACGGCACAATCCTGTTGTCCTGCCTCGTGCCACCCAAGTGCCTCTCGTCGAACGGGTTCCACCGCCCCTCCGGCAGGCTCTTGCCGTCCATGCCCTCGCTGAGCGTGGCCTTCCTCTGCAGCTCGGCGGGCAGCGACTGCATCAGCCCCAGGGCGCCCAGCTCCTGGAAGTGGAACAGCCGCAGCCCGGCGTGGGGCCCTTCGTCGATGACGTCCGGCTCGGCGCCGAGGAAGCAAGGGCCGATGACCATGCGCTTACCGGAGAAGACCACGGCGATGCAGAGGTGATGGCCGAAAAAGGTGAAACCCCACGGCTTCTTCTCGTCCGTGCCAGGCACTACTACTTCGTCGTCACCGTTTGGAAGAAACAGGCGGAAGTTGTAGCTGTGCTCGTTGAGCACGCCGCGCCCGTTGACGAGGTGGCCGAGGAAGCCGTTGGTCAGGCAGCAGCCCCAGATGTTGTCGTAGCCCCTGGCGGACGTGCTGGCGCGTATCACGTCGTGCACGGCGTCCTGGACGGTCGCCGAGCACTCGTCCATGCGCAGGCCGCCCGGGTTGACGTACAGCTCCGGGTTGGACCACAGGCGGAAGGCGTCGTCGGTGACGGCGCCGCAGCGGACAACCTTGCGCTGCTCCGGGTCCAGCAGGGAGAGGAGCGCCGCGACCTTGGCGGCGGCCGCGGCGGTCGGGGCGCCCTCGTCCGCGGCGTACGAGTACACGCCCTCGCGGACGGTGCCGTCGGTGGTGAAGCCCTTGAAGGGACGCTCTAGGTTCTTGGCCTCAAGCCGGTTGATCAGCCAGGCGGGCTGGGGGATCGCCCGGCGCGTCTCGCACCAGGAGAGGGCATTGTGGTTCTCGATGCCCTGAATGCGTGGGTGGTCCGGCTTCGGGATGAGGTCGCGGAAGGGCACGGCGACGTCCTTCCGCGGTCGGGAAGGATCGTCTAGCGCGAGGAAGCCTGAGTCTTGCGGTACTGGTTCGGCCATTGGTTGGACTTCAGCTACTTAGCTTCGCGTGAGAATACACGCACGTCCGTAAGTGACAGAGTGAGTGTTTGCCACTGTATTTGAGCTGTGGATGGATGTTGGAATTACGCTCCTGCTATAAGCGTCTCGTGGTGGGCTCGACAAAGTGGGCAGGAGTGAGGTCGGGAACGGGAACACAGAGAGACAACTAGGAGATGTATTGAATACGTGTACCTGGCGGTGATTTACTTCCGTGTCACCTCTTTAATAGAATCGCCTACAGTACGGCCCGGGTCTAATCGCGAGCCGCCCGTCCATCATCTTCCATCCCATCCCCATATCAGCCCACCTTTCTCGATTTCCAGGCCGCTGTGCTTTGGGGATGAAGCTTCTCGGAGCCAACTGTTGGGGACTGTACGCGGGGTCAGGTTGTACTACCCCGCACCGAACCCTGGGGCCTACCCCACAGCGGCAGATCCATTGCCCGGTCCCTTGGTTTTGGCGTGTTTCAACGGCCTGGGGAAGCACTTTTCGCCAGACGCAGTAACATCTTCCATTTCTCCACGCCCATCCCCGAGTGGCCGTGCTCCTGCTACGTACCTATATGCGGAGCCTCATCCAACGGGTAGACCATGCGGGCAAGGTCGCCATGGAGGACTGCGACGAGGAGGTCGAGGCATCTGTGAGTTTGATGTGCCTTATTGGACTAGCGCCGGTCTTGATGCTCGGCGCGAAGTCGTCTTGTACTTGGTTCCTGGAGGTCCCCCAGGAGATTTGCCTTTCTTCAGCTCGTCTGTTTGGCACAACCCTGAATCTGCCCGACTAAGTCATCGTAGGATTGGGTAGCCCGCGCCTTGAATATTTGAGGGGCATGCTGTTGATAATCGAGAAGACATCTTGAGGGGCGGCCTGGATCTTGAGCAGACCCTCCCTATTATCGATCTCATCGAGCAAGGGTGGAAGATGCCCAGGGTTTCCGGGAAAATCGATCTTTATTGGTCGCGAATACTGAAAGAACAACGAAATTCCTGCTTCATTCTCGTCGCGCATCGTCGCGTCAGTCCGAGATGTCTGTGGTCAGCAGCACACTGTCAACCCCAACCGTTCGAAAACTCCAGATCCGCAGTGAGCGGGGGCACTCATGGGCGCATCTTGCTGCGGGCGCGTAAGTTCTGCACTATCGCCAATTGCCTGGTCACTGACTCAGGGCGCACTAACGTTAATGAACTGCTCCATGAAAAGCTCTGGCGGAGCTGCGACGGCCATCCTTACTTGCCCACTAGACGTTCTCCGCACCCGGCTCCAGTCCGATTTTTATCGACAACCCCTTACTGCTCCTGAGCGGCTCTCTCGAGCGGGCCTGCGAGGCTGTGGATCGCAGTCCACCGTTCGCTTGATATTCTCAACAGAAGGCTGGCGAGGGTTCTTTCGAGGCCTGGGCCCCAGCCTGGCCGGCGTCGCCCCGGCCACGGCCGTCAAGTTCTACGTGTATGGCAACGCCAAGCACCTGGGCGCGCGTGCCCTGGGCACACGCGAGGACGCCGCCCAGGTCCACGCGCTGTCGGCCGTCGCGGCGGGCATCGTGACGGCCACGACGACGAACCCGATCTGGCTCGTCAAGACGAGATTGCAGCTGGACAAGCAGCAGGTGGCCCACGGGAGTCGACAGTACAAGAACAGCCTGGACTGCGTGCGGCAGGTCTGGCATCAGGAGGGTCTCAGGGGCTTCTACCGGGGCCTCAGCGCCAGCTACCTCGGCACCACCGAGACGGCCGCGCACTTGGTCCTCTACGAGTACTTGAAGCGCGCCAGCAAACGCGCGATCGACGGGAAGATGAGCGACGAGCTAGCGGCTTGGATCAGCACGAGCGGCGCGTCAGCGGTGGCCAAGGTTGGAGCCGTGCTGCTGACCTACCCCCATGAGGTCGTCAGGACGAGGCTCAGGCAAGCCCCCGCCGACAACGGAGTGCCGCGGTATACCGGCTTGGTTCAATGTTTCCGCAGCGTCTGGATGCATGAGGGAGTGTCTGGGCTCTACGGAGGACTGGCACCACATCTGCTCCGTTCTATTCCTTCCGCTGTGATTACATTGGGCGTGTATGAGTTCGTTTTGCGATGGTACACGTCGACAGCAATCAGTCTAGATAATGGTTCGCCTTGCTCTGTATGGTATTGTATTGATATTGTATAACTTGTAGTAAATATACCCCCCTTGGCTTTTACGGCTCGTGAATCCGAAGGACTCGACATTGATTGTGGGCAAAGCATCATGAGGGTAAGTAGAACGGAAGCCTCACTTTCCAGCTAGCAAACTTCTGCTCTGCCACGGGTTCGAAGTTGTTCAGGCTAGAGAGAAATCCGAGAGAAGAGGAACTTTCGGTAGGTCATGACCTCGGGACATGTCTAGAATGGGATTCTGTAGGGGAAGGCTGACGATGACTTGATGCTTCGTTCTTACCTACGCCGGGCGGGGCAGGGGCTGCAACGTTGCGGATTCAAGACCGGTAGTCTTAAGGCGTGCTTCTTTTTCGAGCGTATTTACATATAAATACTCTGAGGTGAAAAAATGCAACACCCAGCTCGTCGCATTCCTTCGAGCCGTAGGAGTCGCATATAATCTACGCGCCTACGAGGCCGGTCTCTGCTACAACGTCTGGTACCTGCTAAGTGGTGCTGACCTGGGAGGGTCACTAGGCACCACGGCGGAACTCCATCAGGAGTTTGAAAACGATTTGGATACTCAGTAATACCTTACCAGTATGTTCCAAACACATGTACCGGCAGTGACCGAATAAATATACATATATGCATTCTAAACTCCTTTCAAACAGAACAGGTCCCTTTATGTACTTGAAGCGCGGGCGGGGTTTTTGGGGGAGCTAGGAGCACACAGTGCGACACAAGCCAGTAAAAAAACGGGACGGCGGACTAGGTACACGCCGACGATACACCAGCCGAAGTTGGCATGTTTCCTCGCGTTTCTTTTGCTCCAGTCTTTGGTGCTCGTTTACGCCTCCATATGAGCACGAAAACGATGCTGACTTGGAGGCGCGGAAGATCCAAATTGCGCCTTCCCACAAAATAAAATAACCGTGCTGCCTACCGCCCGTATATGCCTTCCTCCACGGCACGGAGAACGAACGGACTCCCTCGGTTGGCTCAAATCGTCCCTCCTTTGCGTCGAGCCGCCTCCGGCCCTAACGAACGCCAGAAGCTTCCCGGGTACTCGATTCGAATTCGAACGACCGACTCATGACAACCTCCAACCCACCAGAGACACCCGAAATTCGGATCGGTCCTCCAATCAATCGACATTTGATATGACATGGACATGCAGACGCGACGGTTAGGGGACGATGTGGCGGTGATGGACGCCGACGACGGCAGTGAGGGAAGAGGGGGAGATGGAATGCGCGAGGGGAGACCACTGGAGCGATCGCCAATGTCTAACAAGGCTAGGTCACTTTCAGACGGAGGAGGAACGCCCACCGGGTCGAAATTGTCGCCTTCACCTCTCATCGTCGAGGCGGGCAGGAGGACGTCCAAAGACGACAGCTCCATCCGAAGCTCGACGCCGGCCGCCGCAGCAGCAGCACCTCCCTCAGCCCCGCTCCCCGTCACGCCGCGCCGATCCGAATTCCCTCCACGCGGGTCCAGCGGCGGTGGAATCGGCGCCGGTGGTGTAGGGGCGAGCGGACTTTCACTGCAGATGCCTCACCAGTTACCGCAGTTACAGCTCCACCAGCAGCACCAGCAGCACCAGCAACAACAAAGAGACATCTCGCCACCACCACCAGGTGGTGGTGGTGGTAGTGGCGGGGCGGGGGCGAACGCCCGAAGCAATAGCAGTCATTCGCCCTACGTCAAACCCGCGCCATTGTCGCCCAAGCTCGACCACTCGCACATCTACGCATCACCCACGAGCGCCCTGCCACGTAGGTCTCGCGGGCTCGACTTCTCGCGCGCCGCGACAAGCCTGCACCACTCTACACTCGCGGAGCAGTCCTCGCCGGACTCGTCGCCCACCATAGGCGGGAGGGGTGCTATGAACATACCCGGCGCCATTGGGATCGGAGGCGGCATCGGCATCGGTGGTCTCGGGGGCGGGAGGCGGCTTGGAAGTGGTCTCGGCGTTGGCGTCGGCGGTGGCCTCGGCGGCGGAGTGCACGGTGGAGGAGGAGGAGGAGAGTTCTGCGCCGCCGAGACGACGAACTCGCTGTGGTCCGTGATGGGGAGCCACGAGAGGATGAACGTGTCCAGCTCGCTGGGCAGCGCCGCCACGAACCTGCTCGGCTCTGACTCGTCGTCGACCTCGGACGACGACGACGTCATGGACGAGGACATGGACGAGCCGTTCGTCACCACGCCTCAGATCTCCAAGGTCTCAGCGGGCATCGCCGGCTTCCCGCAGGCCTCGCCCTCGGCCAACCTGCCGTGGATGCCGCCTGTGATGGGCGGCGGCGGCGGTGCTGGCGGCGGTTCGGCAGCGGTCAACAGCCTGCTGTCCTTCCAGCAACGCCAGCGGCCGCGCAAGCAGCATCGGAAGAAGCTGCGGGGCCCCATCGGCTTGGGTTTCAACTCCGGCATGGGCTTTGGCGGGGGCGGCGCTTCGTCGTCCAAGTCGCCTCCCGGCCGGGACGGCATGTCGGGGTCGTCCTCGTCGCATCAGCAACAACAACAGCAGCAGCAACAGCAGCAGCATTCGCGCCGCGAGAGCATAAGCTGGGCGGCAAATCAGCTGAACCTCTCAGGCAATGAGAGCGACGAAAGCAACAAGATGATGGAGAGCGTCGAGAGCGTGCTGGGTGCCGCGCAGGGTAGAGACAGCCAGAAGGAAGTGATCCGGCGCGTGGTCACCCGGCGCGGGAACCTCCTTGTGAGTAGTATTTCACTTCTTGTTGAGGTTATTCACGTAATATATCTACGCGCCTACTATCTCTTCCATTCCTTCATCGGTCTTCCACTAACCCGGCTTGGCAGCCCAAAACGAAAGCTTTTGCGCGCATGCGCGCGGCTCTCATGGAGGAGAGCGCCCCGATAGACGCGGAGGTGCGGCGTGAAGCCGAGGTCGTGCGTCAGGTGCGCGAGAGCGACATGGACTTCTTTGACAGCCACCACAGGCCGCCGCCGCTCTCGGTGGCCACGACGGCGCTGTCTAGCCCCAGTCTGGGCACGCAGGAGATGATGGACGACCTCGCCGGGGACGACGCCATGATGGTGGACGGCGGCAGCAGCGGCGGCGGCGGCGGGGTCGGACAAGGGGGCGGCGGTGGAGGAGGCGGCGTCCTCTCGTCCAGCTTCAAGCAGCAGGCCCTGCGGAACTCCAAGGGGAAGAACTTCTGGGACACCTTCTCGGAGTCGTCCAGCATCGGCGCCAGCGCAGGCGGCGGCACGACCCCGCCTCCCCCCTCGCTTGTCCCGCGCGGGTCTTCCTCTGCTGTTTCCGTGCGAGACGACGACACCTCCATGTCGGTCGACTCGCCCTCGGCCGCCAGCTCCGGCCCGCCGTCCACGACCGTCATGGTCTCGGGCGGCATCTTCCCCATGAGCATGGTCGGCACCTCCGGAACACGCGGCAGCTCCGGGGGCGACGGCACGCCTGCGCAGCAGCAGCAGCAGCAGCAGCAAGGCTCTTCCTCCTCCACCGGCGGCGTCGGCGGCACAACAGCAGCAGCCGGAATCCCTCCACCGAGCGCCGCGGAGATCACGCGACGCATAAACAGCAAGCGGCGCCGGGGCGACGACGACTTCGACCCCGTCAGCTTCAAGCGCCGCGCCGTCTCGCCCGGCGTGAGCGTGCACAACTCGCCCGTCATGCAGAGCCCGCTGCAGCGCGACATGGCGCCGTGGGGGTCGCGCCCCGGCAGCAACGGCCACGATAGGCCGAGCGGAGGGCCACCGAGCGAGAGCGGTGGTAGCCAGCATGGCGGGAGCTCTCAGCAGCAACAACAACAGCAGCAGCAGCAACAGCAGCAGGCACAGTCGCAGAGCGGGGGTGGTGGCAGCGGAAACAGTAGCGGGAGCGGCAGCCGCGTGAACGGGAGTAAAGGACGGGTGGGATACCAGGGCATGGCGGACACTAACGACGGCATCACGAAACTGAGCATCGAGTAGTGCCGTTGCCGTTCCCGCTGACTTGCTTAGCCCGGCCCGGCTTTCTCTCGTCTGCTCCCGTTATTTCCCCAGCCAGACCTTATCCGTGCACATTGGGAGACTTCTTGGATAATGTTCGTCCTTCTTCAAACCTTATCATCTAACCGGGCAACAACGATGGGCCCCCTCTGGCTACCTACGATGCCGGCCTCCCATCCCCCACCGCAAGCAAGCGGGAATCGGGGACATCATAGGCCCGGTGCACAAGCACCGACCCATTATCATCATTGCTTGAAACTGACATAATCAACATATTCGGAAAGGCTTTTGCTTACCTGACGTGTGTGGCTTCTTTCTTTCCCTTTCAGTTTAATCATTTATTTCTCTCATAAGCAAAACGTCTCCTTAGCGAGGAGGAGGCCACAACGATGGCTGGGTGGGACAGGGAGCAAAGCACACAAGAGCTTAGCTACCTATTCAGCGATGTACATAATGTTTTGAATTACAGTGTATATACACATATTGCTACCTACCTTATGCCGAGCCTGGGTGAATCTTCTTTCGTCCTCATTGATAGGATGCGGGATTGCCTGACTGAACTGACTGTCAGTGAAATTGGTTGGCCAAAGCCAGTTGACATGGTCCATCCATCCACACAATGTTGGGCCGAAAGCACAACGCGCGTCTAAATGATGTCTATTGTAGGGTGTTGATATCACGACCTGGACCTGCTACCTCATGTGCTCTATCGCTGCACGGGTTGATGGCTCTATAGATACGTTTGCTTTGCCAACTTTCTCCAGCCTGAGATGTTCCTGGAGATGCTATATCTGCTTAAATACACACACCAAGTATAGCGGGTATCTTCGAGTGGATATTGGGAAAAGGTGGAGAAGAAGAAAGGGAGGGAGGAAATCAACCTGGGTATCACGTTCTAAAAAGAATCCTCCACTAGGCTCGTTACCTGCTTTGGTAGGTTGGTAGGTAGATATGATCACGGCCACCACGCACTGTCCCCATACGCACGTGTGTATGTATTTGCTCTTGCTGTCTTCTCTTCACCGGTCATCAAGAGCACCGCCATCATCCGGCACCCACAGCGTCTCAAGCTTATCGTCCAGCCAGCGCGCCAGCTCCTCGGCGTGCCGCCTCGTCAGGCTCACGCTGCCGATTTTCGATGATGCTGCTGCTGTGCCCCCTCCAGCGGCACCGCCGTCGCCGCCGCTACTGCTCAACGCGGCATTCGGAGGCTGCCCCCCCTCCGCAGCAGCAGCAGCAGTGTGACCCGCGCCATCCGTCGCCGCTGCTGATGATGGTTGGTGTTGCGGGATGGTGGTGGTGGCGGTGCTCGCCCCCCTTTCTTCTGTCGTCGTCGCTGCCTGCGTCGCGGCCGCAACGGCCTGCTGCTCATCTGCAGTGCCACCGCCGCCGCCGCCGCTGCCGCTGCCGTGTGGTGGTGGTGGTGGTAGTGGTGGCGGCGGGGCAGACGAAGTCAAAGTCGTCGCCGCCGTCGCTGCCGCCGACCCGCCGCCGCCACCGCCTAGGATGCTGCTCCCAGCCAACGCGGTGCCGCTCGTCGTGGTCGTCGTCGTCGAAGAAGAAGAAGAAGAAGACGTCGTTACCCCGGGACCAGACGACGGCCCGATGCACACGAAGAGCAGCGGGCTCTTGAGCGGGCGGATCACCACCACCGCGCCGGACAGCTGCACCGTGATGCTGGACGGCCTGCCCTGCCGCGCGATCGCCACCGACTCGGGCGGCGCGGACGGCGGCAGCGCGGCGGCGAGCGCGCTCTCCGTCGTCGTCGTCGTCGCGATGTTGGTGGTGGTGTTGGAGGAGGAGCTGGCCGCGCCGCCGCTTCTGCTGTCGTCAACGCCACCACCGCTTGCTCCTTCTCTCGAGGAGTAGGAGTCGCGGACGCCGACGGCAAAGTCCCGCTCGCTGCTGCTGTCGTCATCGTTGTAGTTTCGTGAGGAAGAAGAAGAAGAAAAGGGCTGCTGCGGCTGTTCCTTGCCCTTGCCTTTGGAGGAGGGGTCGAGGTCAGTGTTGCTGCTGTTGTCTGGTGGTGTCGGCGCTGCCGTGCTTGCCGCGGCTGCTGTTGTGAGGGTCGGGCTCGTGGATTGGATGGCCCACAGAGAGGCGGCGACGGTGCATTGCGTGCGGAGGGTGCTGACGGGGTTGCGCGACGCGTAGGCGAGGAGCTTGCCGGAGAGGGTCGTCACGACGGCGGAGTGGATCTGCGGCGAGAGGTTCGACTGGAGGAAGGTGGAGAGGCGCTTCGTTAGGAGGAGAGGAGGGGGCGGGTTCGCCGCTGCTGTTGCCATTGTTCAACGTAGCGGGTTTCCGTGGGCGACTTTTGAGGGCGAATGGGTGTGTGGTTGAGCTTGAGGGTGGGTGCGTTTGCTGCTGCCTGCTGTGCGGTACGGGTACTTCGGCTGAAGCTTTCGCGACGGAGCTTTCGCGGCGGGTTTGGTGGCGTAGTAGTGGGCTAAAACAGCGACACGAATATCTCTAGGCCATTAATAGGCAACCGTAGTCAAGTTAGTCAGGGCTGCCGGAGAGGTATTGTCGTCAATGTTAAATCGCGTGAGGAGCTGGATGGCTGATGCTTCGTCGATGATGTGCCAGATAAGATGGTGCATCAATGGTGGCGTGGCGTTGGAGGACACACAGTCAGCAGAAGCGAGGCGCGGCTCAGTGCCACGCTGCAAGCTGCTGCAGAATCCACTTCGATGACTTCAATGCGTTGCAGCGCGGTTACACACACCCGATTTAGGGCCAAGCGCTGCGTGGGGGGATGCTACAGGGGTGTTGCCAGCAGGCATTGACCTGCCTCACACGCTAGTAGGTGCGCTAAACAGCACTGAACTTGAAGCCAATTGATCCTCCCACCCGCCCGGTCTCCATTACTCAATGTATTCCGTACTCTCACACCGCCTCAACCTCGGTACAAACTACACCTACATGCCTTTACCCTTCACCAAAACTCCAGATGCCCGTACAGATAGATAAAAGATAAAAGCCGTGATCAAGTGATCACCTACAAGCCGAGCGACTCCGGCACTCCCACGCACATGGATCCCACCCCCCTCGCCCGTTCCCTCTCCCTCCTCCAATCATTGCCCCACCGGCGCCGAATGTCCTCCTCAAGCGTGACAACGCGCCTCCCGTCCTCGTCCGCGCGCATCCACGTCTGCCAGGCGTCGCGCGCGTACCGGTACACGTCGCAGGTCGCCGCGCGCAGCGGCGAGCGGTGCAGCCGCAGCAGGCTGCCGACCACGGCGTCGAGCCCCCAGTCCGCGTGGTCGAGCCCGTGGTAGTCCGTGTGCTCGGCCAGCAGCGACCGGCCCGACCCGCCGTCGCCCACGTCCAGGACGGCCGCGATCTCGCGCGCGCGGAAGCAGCAGTCGTGGTCGCAGACGTCCGCAGCAGAAGAGGAGGAGGAGGAGGAGGAGGAGCCTGTGAGCGACGACGACAGAGACGGCACCGAAGCAGCACCGGCGCTGCTGCCGTGGGGACATCCGCAGACTTCGCATGAGTCTGCCTCGGGGTCTGGGAGCGACGTGCCTGTCATCATGCGGTAGAGGAGCGCGCCTACGGCGTAGAGCTCGGTGCCTCGCGTGTAGGGTCGTTTCTCCTTTTTTTGATTCAAATTTTGTTTCTTGTCAGTTCTTTCTTGTGCCGTCTGTCTGCGACCACTTCAATCTCTCAGGGGACCGTGGCATGACTGTTAGGCTCTTGTCCTACCTTGCTTAACTTTCGGATAGCCTCCCCGCCCTTCTCGATCACAGACCGCAGGCTCGCCAGTTCCTTAGCGGTACCATCCCCCTCGTACGAAGCGAGCAGGTATGACTCCTTGGCATAATCGGCCACGTGGCCCGAGACGTGGACCCGGGAGTAGTTGCCGAGCTTGCACAGGCCGTACGTCTCGCTGCCGCGTGGCTGCTGGAAGAAGACGTTTTCCGGCGTGATGTTCCGGTGGAGGACCGGCAGCCAGTCCATGTCGGCGATCCACTCGTTCACGTCATGCCGGACCTCGAACCTAGCACCGTCGTCAGCGTCGCCGTCGTCGTCGTTGTCGCCTTCCTTGTCCTCCTCCCGGCCTTTGCCTTTGTCATCATCGTGACCGCCGATGGTTTCTCGGACGGCGTACGTGTACTCGTCCTCGCGGTAGCCGTCGTGCAACCACGCCAGCGCACGCAGCAGCGACACGAGCACATGCCAGCACAGCGATGGCGGCAGGAATCCCGTCTCCGTCTTCTCGACCGGTGGATTGTCGAACATGGTGGCTAGCGTGCCGGCGTCGCACCAGTCCCAGACGAGGTAACGCTGCGCCGGCTGCAGGCCCGAAGCGCTGGCCTTGCTCTTGCCCTTGGCGGCAGAGGCGGAGGAGCCGGCCGCGGCCGCGGAAGGCGGGCTGGGTACACGCATGACCCCGGCGATGGACAGCAGGTTCTCGTGGTTCAGGAGGTTCATCAGCATCTCACCCACCCCTCCGGCTCCTTCGGGCTGGTCGATCGTCTCCAGGAGCCAGTCGGGCTTGCCCTTGCCGTCCCCGACCTCTCCCACCAAGAGCTCGCCGTCACTCGCCCGTCTCACCAGCATAAGACGGCGGTTTTCCTCGTTCCCCGTCCCGAGCCCATCGTCTAGGAACTTGACGATGGAAAGATCATCCCGCCCCTCCACAATTGTGCTGGTCGCCATATGGTGCGATGTGGATTCGGGTGTCGGTGGTCGTTCAATAGTGCTTTTCTTGAGTCTTCGTCTGGCTGTCGCCCGTTTGACACCTTTCGTCTTTTCGTTGCAGGACAAGTGTTCGCGACGAAATATTGAGGACTCGGTTTTGGAAGCACGGAGTCGGGGTGCACACCGTTTGCGTACGCCAGATCGATTTTTTTTTTTTTTTTGCTAATGACGCCTTGGAATGCTTACGGCCGCAGCAACGCGACATCCCTTTAGTCCGCCATTCCACATTCTTCGGCCATCGCTCTCTCCGTTTGCCGTTCATAGGTATCATTCTTTGTTTTTTATTGTCAGACCAATGCCAGTCATTCCCCATTTCCGTCGTCGCTTGTCATTTTCTCTGGCCCCAATTTCATATTCTCCATCTTTTCTCGTTTATCTCTATTCTCACTACCTACGTCCTGCGGAACTGGCAAGGGGATGAACTGGGAGGGGAGAATCTAGTGAAGGACAATCAGCAGAGTGTGTGGTGTGTGGGAAACGGTGTCGTCCCATAGAAGTCGCTGAGTGCACGAGTACCGTACCATCATCACTCACGAGGAGGGAGGGCTGATCGTGTCGAGGTGGCCTGCTTCTGAGGGCAAGTTTAAGAGACCGGTCGACTCTCCCTTCCCTCCCTTTCCAAACCAACCCGACACCGGCAATTTGTCATTCTCGACAATGCCAAGGGCGCTATCTATATGTACTGTGGTACATTCCTCTTTCCTGACATCATTCAAGAGGTCCTGGTGCGGCTATACCGTCCAGGGTCCGCGACGCGCGCTCTGACAGGCTAGCGCTGCGATCTACGAGCCCATGCATTCCTTCCACTTCTGCCCCTTTCAACATCCTTCCCCTGGCCCGAAACTGTTTTGTCCGAAAGAGCGTGGATTTTCGGCCGACGAGCCTGGTCTCGTCGTGACAGTCGGGCATTTCATCGGACATTTTCTTTCGGTTTCTCCCTGGCCGCCCCCCTGGATGCAGTGTGTCACGGAGGATGCCGCTGATAAACATTTTGATCCTGCCCTGCAGAAAAGTGTTGATGCAAAATCGATCAGATCTGTCTCGGCTCGATCGGCACCAGCGCTGTCAGAAGTGTCGGAGAAGCGCAGTAGAACAGGCATTGTCGACCGTCTTGGGTCATGTCCCTGACAGCTGTTTTTTCTCCCTCCCTCTCCCTTTGGCGAGATCGAGCGATACCCAGACCGGAGTATGTCCGCTCTGCCAAGTTTTTTGTCAAAGCAAGTAGTGTTTGTCTTGCCCTCACCTGCTGTAGACTAGCAGTGACGAGGTCAAGGCCATCGCTGTATGCGTATCGTAATGGTTTGTTAAGAGACCTTTCATCCGTCCGCCCGTTCCGAAGAACATTACCGCCAGTTCCAACTGCCTAAATGCGTGTTTACCTACCTCCTCGCCCGCCTGTCTATCTGTCTACGTCAACGTGGAGCTGTGCATTCCATAATTCATGGCCCACAGTCCGTCGCAGCTATCGAATGCATCGTGGATAACGGCCTGATATTCCTCTCGATGGAAAAGGCGCGGTTCTACATCTCAAGTACTATACAGTGTCTTTTTTCCTGATCAGGCTGGGATTGCGCCAGACAGACATGCGGACTGATAATGCATCACGCACGCACGGCAGTTGTGCACAGTGTCAACTTATTTATGTGCGTTTCTTCTTTTTCGTCCTCTCGTAAAAGTGGTTAATAAGTCGACCAAAATTGCCGTCTTGGTCCGGTTGACACCAATGATGTTTCAGCCGGTCAACCCACTAAACCAAACCAAACCTCCTACTGGAAAGGGTCCGGGGGAAATGGAGATCATAACAGAAGCCCATATTTCTAAAAGGGCACTGGGCCAGATAATCGATCGTCTATCTAGGTATGTGGCTACCTGCTGTTTGAGCGAGGCCGCATGTATCGCCGACTGTACGGAGAACTAGTAGAAGTGCTGCCGCCGCCCACGTTCTTGTTGCAACCTCCTGCACTTCTCTTTTGATCTGCATGATACCGAGCCATAACCATTTATCCCGCTTCCAGTGTAACCCACCTCCTCTTGTTTTTCCAGGCACTCCGAAGTTCTCGAAGCCTTCGAAATGCTCCGTGTGTGGGTGGGTGGGTGTGATGTGTTTGCGGTGAATTCTCCGGTTTCTGCTGAACATCGTTACCCGCTTCTACCTCCGCCTGCAGTGCAGTGGTTTGGTGAGTGAGCCAAAGTCTCCTCCTCCCAAACGGGGGGGCATTCGGATATCCGCGGGTGAATGAGAGTCTAATTCAGGTGGTCGTGTTCTTCTGCCTGTGGTAAGAGTAGTATCCCTTTGAGATCGGGTTCTTTGTCAAGAGCTTGAGCGCAACAGCGCAGTTGCAGTGCGTGCTTCCTCGTCTATTATGCGCAAGTTCGGGAGCTCGTACAGATGCGTGAGGCCAACAAAAATATGAGCTTGAAATCCCTAGGGCTCATGGCCACTTCGGGGATCACCAGAACGTTTGGCGCGGATCGGCTATGAGCGAGTGTGGCTCGTTTCTTTTTTTTCTCGAAAGCGCACTTGGGGGAATCGAAATCTTGGGAGCCACGGATATTATTGGCTAGTAGGTAGTTGTCTGATTCGATAATCGTATTTGCTTCGTCGGACTCATGCGAAAGCGCCGACGATGGACATGCCAAGCGCTAGTGTGAAGTGTTAGGTTAGCCTCTCTAGTGTTTACGACGAGGGATGAGACGGGAGGCTAGATGCTCACCTCCGAGGAGGACCAGGCCGAAAGCGGAAATCTTCATTTTCTTGGTCATCACCCTATTGGCTTCCTCGGAGAGGAAGTCCTCGGCGAGAAGATCCACAAGGGCGGCATAAATCAACAAGCCGGAGGAGCTAGAGGTTGTTGCGGTGGTGGTTAGCCATCTTCCCGTTAATTAACGCGCCAGAGTGTGGCCTGAGGTTTAACTAATAAGTAAACATGAGGTCTTACATCGCGTTGAAGATGCCAACGATGATGAGGCCAAAGGCGCTGTTCGGGTCGTACGAATTTCGGGCGAGTAGTCCGATAGCCTGACCAATGGGGGCTGTGGTGCCAAAAGCAACGACGAGAAGCCATGGTCGGATGCTGCCCTTGGGATAAGGTACAGCAGCAATGCGGGAGCCAAGACCTAACCCTTCGAACATCTGGTGGAACAGGATTGCGATGAGCAGGATCAAGAACCCGTCGACTGTGATGCTGACAGTCATGCCGACGAAGACGGAGTGGAATAGGATACCGCCCTCCAGAAGAGTGATGTTGAGAGACATCTTGCGGTACACAGCCGGGTCGACCATCTGTCCTTCCTCATCGAACCAGGGCGCCGCCTCCTTGGTGTCGATAACGGTGTTGCGCTTCCTGACCTCTGACTGGTTCACAGGCTGGTACTGTTGTTGTGACGACGCGGCCTTTATCAGGCTCATCATCTCCAGGCGCTGCCGGACGTATTGCTCGTAGAACACGACGAACCACGGGGGCATCTCGGACTCTGGGAGGTATGGGTTCTTGGTATCTGGGTCGTCAAAGGGGTTCCGGTTCTGGTTCTGATATTGCTCGTCCTCGTACCTGCGGAGATGATCAGTTTTCGGCCAATGATACATGATACGTGAGCGATTTGCTGTGACTTACATCTTCTGTGCCATCTTCTTCTCGAATTCCACATCGTCGGTCTGGAAGCTGGCCGCGTTGTACCTCGGAGGCCGTTGAGGGGGTGCTCTAGGGGCTTCCTCAAGGCCGGTCGGTCCGCCGTGAGAGTGACCACCCGTCTTGCTGTTCAGCCACATCTCGATAACGAAGAGGGCGAACAGAGAAGCCATCATGATGACGCCCGGCAACGGTGGATAGTCCTTGACGAAAAGATCGGGAAGGCATGGGTCGGAAAGGCTGAAGAACGCAGTCGGAAGAAGCTATTCGGACACTCAGCGGTCAGCATGAGAGTACGATAGACCAGAACTCGAGGCGCTGCGCCTATTGAGCTACTCACATGTACAAAGGCCGTCGCGATGAGTACTCCTGTGCCGAAATGTTTGCAAGCGAAGAATACCTTGGGAGGTATCTTCATCCAGGTGACTTTCTTGGCTACGACTGGAAACCCAGCGCCGAATAACGAGGCAGCAAGGACGAGAACTATTCGCCTGTCAGTACTACAGACTCATCCCATAGTCGTCATGGTGATCATGATGGTCTTGTTGGGAGATACTCACAAAGGCCGCCGACATGCAAAGGCAAGTCGTACTCCCCAGACGGGGCACCTCCTCCGCATTGCGGCTTCGCCTCCATTGCCTCCATTGCCTCCATAGTCTCCAATTCAAGCCCAGGCCACCCTCTATCGACAATTAAGAAACAAGAAAGAGAAAAGAGAAAGAAGAGAACCCAAAGCGACCGGCACCATTGGAGCCGTCCCGCGGCCTCAAAAATGAAAAGAAAAAAGTCTATCAAAGATGACTGACGTCCAGACGTCAACGAAAAGAAAGAAAAGAACAAGACTCAAATAAAGAAAGTATACGACCAAACCATGGAGACGGAAGGCCCAGCAAATATCATGCCGAGAATAAAAAGTTCGGAAAGATCTTCTGCTTTAATACTTGGCGCAGCTATCAACCTCCCAACTTTTCATCATTCTTCGACCCCTTTCTCAAAGGGCAAGAATATCCGCGATGGCATGGGCGCTCCCGTAGAGATCGGAACAGGTAGGACATAGATGAATCAAGGAAAGGAGGCCAGGAGATCATCTAAGTGATATGATGTCGACGGATAGATGCCCGGCAGACACAACAAACACCCACTGACAGCACAGGGATAGGGGATAGAGACAGGGGACCATGCGGGATAGAGTCCGGGGTCCCTGTGGTCTACGACGTGTTGTGTGAGTTGTTGACTACACACTACGCGCATAGGCGTAGCTGAGAACGGCACAAGTGGCAAGCCAGCCGGCGTGTCATCCCGGTCAACGGCGTTAAAACTTACGTGACTGGCAAAGACCTGCGAGCAAAGAAAGTTTTGGCTGAACTCAGCTTCATCGTCAGCTTCATCATAAGGCTTGGCATCGAAGGTTCCCACAAGGTGCCGCTTTGACCCGGACTCACTAACAGACTTGGAAACATAACAGACCCAGCATGCAAGGAGAAAGAAGTAATCCATTCATGGAAAGGTGCAGGTGGTATGATTGCCTCTAGCGCCCTGTACTACGAATACAATGACGCCCGCCACGAGTAAGTATGTTACCCCACCATGACCCCTATGACAGAGACAACCTCGGTGAAAGGACGACGTGTCGGCGAGGCTACGACACCTGGGGTCGGACCCCTCTTGCAAACGCCAAGCATCCACTCAGAAGTCCAACATTTCAAATCGCAGCTGGAAGGAGGTTGCATTCCGAAGAAGCTGTGAAACTACGAGGACCCACGACGAGCCATGGTCGGATGGCCTCGAGGACGGAGAATATCATGTAGGGCTCATTGACAGTCGCCAATCGGGAGCTAGCTCCCAGCCTCAAAGCCAAAAGGACGACGGGGAATAAGGGGGGGCAAGCGGGTAAAGTTTCGCGGGACACGGGGGCGGCTACATGTAAGCTTGAAGAGTGGCCCCAACGGGCACCAGGAACGTCATGATGCAACAGAGCACGACCTTGGACTTAGTCGTCCCTTTTTTCAGGGCTTCCAGGGCAGCAGGGCAGCGGGGCAGGTCTCAAGGTCTCAATTCTGGTTGACTCGGAATCCTAGTTGGGGAGGCAAGGGTAGGCCGTGATTGGGTCGATCAGGCCTGGTGAGACCCGATCAGCATCAACTGCTGCTGGGTTTCTGCTGAGTATTCCATGAGTAAACAGGCAACAGAACCGCCGAAGGCCGCCGATGCATTTGAAGAGAACAACACCAGGTCTGCCTCAGAACTTGAGATCGTCTTCTTGGCAGGCGCCGTGTGTGCGTGCGTCGCTGAAAGCATCCCAAAGCAGAAGGCGGCTCTCAGCCGTTCCGGCTGGTTGAAACCAAGCGCCAAGGCCAATCGGGGCACTTGCCCCCACAAACGCGCACCCAACCCCACCATGATGAAGTATAACACCCTATTGGCCAGTCTGCCCACTGTAATCACCCAAGCTCGGAGCCCTTTCCCCCCTACAAAACCAACTACCGGCTGCCGGTGCCCGACTAGTCGAAGGGAAAAGGCGAGAGGCGAGATGCGAGATGGCACACGACCGCCACATGGGAGGTGGTATTCTAGAACAAACGCCAAGCGGTTTGATATCCGCCAAAGCTGGTACCTGAGGAGTCAAAGCCGCTGCCGGCCGAGGGACCTTCCCTCTACGGAGGATCTAACCCGACGCACACACATTTAGCATACCAGTGCTACTACTGCAGGACTACTGCCGGACTACTGCGGGACGTTGGGCGTAGAGAGGGGAGCCCTAAAGAACAACTAACTCCGTCCCTATGAGGGTCCCGAAATGCCACACGTGCCCACAACTGTGTGGAGAGGTATTTCGGTATTTCGCAAGAACTGCAGAACCCCGCGCGCCAATGACCAAATTCTTGTTAGTCAACAGAATGAGGAATGGGGATCCTCGCAAGAAGCGTCCATAATACCTTGCCTGATAGCTATCGCTCGCCCAGTCACACGCTCACAAGTTGGGTGGCGAGTGGCCGGAAGAGCCGACCGGCTAGTCTTGCCCGGCTAGTCTTGCCTCTCGATGTCTCCCTCGCTACCCCGCTCTCCCTGTCTGATGCTCGCCAATCTGCTGCACAACCCTGCCCCCAGCCCGGCTAGAGTTGATGTTTTTTACTTTTGATGAATAGCCAAATAGCGTTGTATCAGCGATGACAACCTGCGTTTTGGAACCCATCTTTGCTGCCAAAAGACGGTGGCGAGAGACCGAACGCAGCGAATGGAGACGAATCCCCCTGAACCTTCTGTGCCCTTTTTGCATTGATGAAGCAGTGTCTGTAGCCAACTGTGCAAGAAAAATGGTCATCACGAACGCACTAAGGGGTTGCCTACCTCACCTTCCTTCCCCCTTGGAGGCCTGCCAAGTCTCGCGTGCGCCAAGGGAAGAGCGGTCCACGGGTTCAGGCATTAAAGATAAAGACAGGCTCGATTTTCCTTTCCTCTTCTTCTCAACGAGAAGCGTTCTAAAGACTTGATTTTCATAATTCCATCCAACAGCAGACAACATCCCCCCTCATACGCCGAGATGTCGAGCAAAGACTTTTCGGGAAAACCTTCCAGTCCGGCTGGTACGTCTTTCTCCCACGTTCTTGTTACAGAACTTCAGATGTGTGTTTCGACCCTCGGAACAACGTCGGCTCTCCATTTTCCTTCCCTGAGGACTGTTAGGCAATTCGCCTAAGAGACAACAGAGGAAAAAAGAGTGCATTTTACGCGTGCATGCGTGGCCTTCTCCTCCTTTGACGAGACGGTGCCTCTCCGAACCGGGCCGACTGTGAAGGTCGAGTTTTTGCTGACGTTGAGGAATGCGGACAGAAGACTCCAATGAAGAGGCATCCATTCAGATAACCCCTGCGGATGTGGGAAGCCCCGCTGCTCGGCCGACCTCTGATCCTGTCGCCGGCAACAATGCGGGCTCTGATGACACCTCGCCCGACATTGCGATGTCGACGCGAGCAGACAGTTCCGGCCTGGCCGATCCGATGGACCTCGGGCGCCACCGCCGGAGCAACGTCACTCGGCGGCAGATGAAGATTGACCATCCCAAGGGCAACAAGAAGGCCCTCAAGAAGTTCTACACGAGACAGAACCATCTCATCGACCAGTAAGCAAGCTAGCTAGCTAGCCTCACCAAAAGTGATGGGAGAGAACAACTCTAGCGGTCTCGCCTTATCCACTATGACTAAGATACTTACCTCTTCTGGCGTACAAAAGGTTCCTCGGCGCAGAAGATGAGGAGCGTCTAACCACAGCAGAAGACATCCGCGTGGCACCAAAGATCAAGTTTGCAGTCAACGCCTCCTTCATCGTCAACTTCTGCCTCTTCGTCATCCAGCTATACGCTGCCATCTCTACCGGATCCTTGGCTGTACGTCTGATCGTCCTTGGCTCCTTCACCCAGAAAGCTTTGAAGATAAACATAGAAGCCGTGTTGACTCTCATCCCCTTGCTTTGCCCCTTTCACTTGATATAGCTATTTGCAACAGCTGCCGATGCCTTTGTTAGTCTCATCCTTTTTCCTAGGTCCTCCCCTCGTAAACCTCCAGAGAAGGCGGAAACGCCAAGTCGTTCTCTCCCCAACTGAGATTCTGATGACTCTGATGATGAGCGTGATGACGATCGTATGAGAAAAAAATGTTGACCGGAAGTAATCCTGCCCTGTAGATGGACCTCGTCTCCTCTTTCGTGATGCTCATCACATCCAGGCTCGCAGCCAGGCCGAGCATATACAAGTATCCTGTGGTCAGTAGTTCCCACCGGCCATGTCTACCCCCCATGAGACGCCAAGAAGTAGTCCTCCTCTGACGCCCGGACTTTGTCAAATAGGGACGAACAAGGATCGAAACTATGGGAGTCATCCTGTTCTGCGCCCTCATGACCACGGTGGCCATTCAGCTTCTGGTAAGTCCGATGATCCCTAATCATCAGTCCCTATTCCTAGCCAGAGCACTACCTACCCACCTAGGAGAACAACGCGAAGTCTAACACACAGGTATCATGCGCATCTAGATCGAGTCTGGTCGAAGCCTCGGAGCCGGCGAACACGACGCGGGCGAGCTTCAGCTCATCCCAATCATCTTCATCGGCATAGCCAGTAAGTTCAACGATCCCCGCCGCACCTGCCCAGCTTTGCTTGGCGTAGCGAAGAGAGTGCTGCCGTACCTCGTCTGACACTTGGGCACCTTCATTCAGTCTTCGCCAAGGGGAGCTTGATGGTCTACTGTTTCTTCTACAGGAAGTACCCATCAGTCCATGTCTTCTTCGTAAGTGACGCCACCCCAACGTCTTCACAATCCACTCATCCCCAAGGCCTCGATATGCGGACCGAGCCCTCTTGAAACAGGGGGCAGAAGCCTTACCCGTCTAACGCATGGACTGCCAACATAGATCGACCACCGCAACGATATCGCCGTCAACGCGTTCGGTCTGATCATGTCCATCATCGGCAACCGCGTTATATGGTACCTAGACCCGATCGGTGCCATCCTCATCGCCCTGATCATCCTGTTTTCGTGGGTGACCAACGCGTTCGAGCATGTGTGGCTCCTCGTCGGCAAGTCGGCGCCCAGGGAGTTCATCTCCAAGCTCATCTACATGTCCATGACGCACGACGACCAGATTCTCAAAGTAGATACGGTAAGCGAAGCCAGAAGAAACCGCCCCCTCCCCGTTCCATCCCACAGAACCATCCGTGAGCTACTGGGCCACGTCAAGCGTCACTCATTTGAGCAAACCCGGAGAAAAAAAAACAGAATACCGCTTGCTAACACAAGGGTACCACACACGAACAAACAGTGCCGAGCGTACCACGCCGGACAAAAGTACTACGTCGAAGTCGACATCGTCATGGACGACGAGACGCCGCTCAGGACGTCCCACGACATCAGCCAGGCGCTCCAGAGGAAGCTGGAGGGCCTCGCTGACGTCGAGAGGGCGTTCGTGCACGTAGACTACGAGCACGAGCACGACGTGCACGAGGAGCACAAGCCGCTGTACGAGAAGAAGGACAAGTCTGCCTCCACTAAGAAGAGTCTGCGGGAGATCCTCCTGGGCGCAAAGAAAGAAGGGTCCCAGGCCGCCGCAGCGGGGTCATGACAGTAGTATAGGTATTAAAGAGAGAGAGCATTGGGACGCTAGGGATAAAAGATGAAGGGTTGATTATACTTGTATTTGGAAGCAAACAGGTTCAGGTTCGGGGGAGGATGAAAAATCGATGTACAGTAAGCCAGTAGTTAAACAATGGGACCGATCAAAAATGTGCGCCATCAGTGAAAAGGGCATCCGGTTGAGAGCGGACTTTATCATCGCAAGAACCACGCAAACGAATAAAAACCTCTTCGAAACTACCCGAATTGGGAAAAAGGATCCATGAGTGAGGTTATTCAGAGCCCACGGAGACCGGGTAGACTGGGACCCCGAGCCGAAGGGTGCCGGACCCAAGCAGCTGGCTTGGGCTCAATTCGTGTGGCTCGCCAAGCTCCCTGATGAGCATCACGCCACATCCCATTCGACAGAAAAAATATGGGCCCCTGGAAAACCGACCGACCCACCCCGGCATGGCCTGACGGAGGGAAGCTCTTTCAAATATCGTCGAGGTGCCACGCGATGTGTAAACCAGCTCACTTTTCGTGAGAACAACAACCCGCGAAGGAGGAGAAAAAAGCCATTGAAGGGCCCTCCGCTTCAAAGATGGCCCTCCTACAGCTAGGGGTGATGCCCCGAGCGCTGATGTCAAAGCTGACGACATCGGCAACGGTAGCAACCGCGGCAGCAGCAGCAGCAGCGTCGTCGTCGTTGCCCTCGACCTCCTCCTTCATATGTCGACAATGTCTGCGCCACCAGCAGAAGAAGGTCGCGCCATTGCGCATCGCAGTACAGATGATGTCGCGATATACCACTGCCTCGTCTTCGTCGCCGCCGTCTCCTAGACGCTTCGCATCCACCACGACCGCGACACCCGCCTCGACCGCCAGCAAGACGATCAAGCTGGCGACGACCGCTGGGCCGTTCGGCGCCGGTAGCAAAGCGTTCAGCAGCAAGGCCCCGGACTTGTCCGCGTCGGGAGCGACGACGGCCGCGGCGGGGGGGAAGACTGATGGTGCGAGCGGTGATACTGGAAGCAGTAGCAGCTTCCCCGATACGAGCTCCAAGGCCGTGGCCTACTGGCTCATTGCCAGTGCGGCAAGCGTTTTCGGGATTGTGGTGTTCGGTGGCCTGACGCGGTTGACTGAGTCCGGGTAAGGGGGAACATCCGTCATCCATGTCCTAAATCCGGTAGTTCAGCACCCACTAACCACAAAATCCCCCACCACCAAAACAGCCTGAGCATAACAGAATGGCGACCCGTCACAGGCTCCGTCCCCCCCCGATCCGCCGAGGACTGGGAGTCCGAGTTCGCCAAGTACCGCGCCTCGCCCGAGTACGCCCTCCTGAACCCGAACATGGACCTGGACGAGTTCAAGAAGATTTACTTCATGGAGTGGACGCACCGCCTCTGGGGCCGCTTCATCGGGCTCAGCTTCGTGGGGCCCGCCATCTACTTCGTCGCCCGCCGGCGCGTCACGCGGCCCATGGCCTGGAACCTGCTGGGCATCAGCTCCCTCATCGGCTTCCAGGGCTTCATCGGCTGGTGGATGGTCTCCTCGGGCCTGACGGACGACCTGTTCGCGCCGGGTTCCCACCCCCGCGTCTCGCAGTACCGGCTGACCGCCCACCTCGCCACCGCCTTCGTGCTGTACGGCTGGATGGTGCTCTCTGGCGTCTCGGTCCTGCGCACGCACAGGCTGCTGGCGACGCCGTCCGCCGCCGAAGCGAAGGCAGCAACCATGAAGCTGGTCGAGCAGCTCTCGCACCCGCACCTCCGCCCCTTCCGCCGCGCCTCCTGGGCCCTCGCCGCACTGGCCTTCACGACCGCCATGTCCGGCGCGCTCGTGGCCGGGCTGGACGCAGGGCTGATCTACAACGAGTTCCCGATGATGGGCAACGGCCTCGCCCCCCCCTGGTCGGAGCTCTTCGACAAGTTCTACAGCCGGAAGCCTGACAACTCGGACCTCTGGTGGCGCAACCTCCTCGAGAACCCGTCCCTCGTCCAGCTCGACCACCGCATCCTCGCCACGACGACCTTCTGCGCCGTGCTCGCCCTCTTCGCCTGGGCGAGGTACTCCCGCACGATCGCAGCCGTGCTCCCCCGGAACGCGAGGAGGGGTGTCACGGGCGTCGTGCACCTGACGCTGCTGCAGGTCACCCTGGGGTTCTTCACCCTCATCTGGATGGTGCCCACCCACCTGGCCGCGACGCACCAGGCCGGCGCGCTGGCGCTTCTGACGGGGACGTTGGTGCTGTGCCATCGCCTGCACGTGCCGAGGTCGGCCGTCAAGGTGCTGGAGCGCAGGCTGCTGAAGGCCGGCGGCGGGGGTGGTGGAGGAGGTGCGTCGGCGTCGTCGCTGACTGGGGGCAAGAAGTTGTGAAGAGTGGCCAACCGGCCGGGACAGGGAGGGGGGCTGTAATATTAGTGTAACACTCGCGGCCAATAGACCGGGAGAGGACCGGGGGAGCATTTGGGGTGGGATTTGTTTGGCGATGAGATCGGACTAAGAAAAAAAGAGGCATAGACGTAAATATAGTGTCGACGACGGCGATGTAGATATCCAGCTAGAACAGGAGAGACCTGTTTGTATATCAACCACTCCTTTCTTTTTTGTGCCCACTTGACTCTACTTGGTCTAGTACGTAAGCTTTTCGACCGCCCCGCCTTCACGCAATACTCGCTCGCTCACCCCCTTTCTCATAGCATTTTCTTCTGCTGTACACCCCAAAAGCCCTACCGCCAAAGACATGCGAATACCTAGACAAACCATCTTTCTTTTTTTATTGCTCGGTTGGCGTTCTCTACATCTATCCGAACGGTAAAACACTACCTGGCTATGACTTACGGCTGGCTCCGGTCTGGCCTGACTCTTTGCGCTATCCAGGGCTCGTAAGGTCGTCACCACTCTTGCTAGTGTATTCCGCCTATTTATGAGCTATGCGTAAAGAAAGGTTGTCAGCTACATTCGCTCTCAATATGACCTTTGAAATCGCCCAGCCGTCAAGGCTACCTAGTCTGCACAAGTGGGATCGGGAGGGACGAGGGGCACAGAAAACTCACGAATTCCCTCCTCAGGAAGCGGCTCAACATTGGTCAACTCTGCCGCGAACTTCTCGGGTGGGCCGCTCTTCTCGTCCTTCATGAACGGGAAGGCCAGCACCTCCCTGATGGTGTAGTTGTTGGTGAGGAACATGCTCAGGCGGTCGATACCGAGACCCTGTTGGAAAAGTGTTAATAATTATAGGGCCGGGGTGTCAGGTGCTTTTGAAGAGGTGCGTGGTAGCGAGCTGAAGAGGTACAGGTATAAGAATGGACAAGGGAGAAAACTCACCCAGCCTCCGGTCGGTGGCAGGCCGTACTCGAGCGAGCGCAGGAAGTTCTCGTCAATCATCTGCGCCTCGTCGTCGCCCTGGGCCTTCTGACGTGCTTGCTGTGCGGTTGTTAGTCTTCATCCGCACTTCAGAGGGGGCGCCTTTCGAACGACTTACCTCCTCGAACCGCATCCGCTGGTCGAACGGGTTGTTCAACTCAGTGTACGCATTCGCGATCTCCTTCTTGCACACAAACGCCTCGAAGCGCTCGCACAGCCCCTTCTCGGAGCGGTGGTACTTGGCCAGCGGCGACATCATCTGCGGGTGCTCCGTCAGGAAGGTCGGGTTCACGCACGTTTCCTCGAGGTACTCGCCGATGAGCTTGTCGAGCATGCGCGCGTTGGTCAGCGGCGGGGTACACTCGATGTTCTTCTCCTTGAGCAGCTTCCTGAGGAACTCGTTCGTCTCGTTCGTGTGCAGCTCGTCGTAAGGGGGGAACTTGGCGCCCGTGAGCCTCTCGAGCTCGGGCATGATCTTGACGCGCTTCCAGGGCCGGGCCCAGTTGACCTCCATGATCTCGCCGGACTGGGAAGTGAACTTGGTCTGGTGCGAGCCGTGCAGGTGCATGACGAGCCCGGAGACGAGCTCCTCGGTGTAGTCCATGACGTCGTACATGTCGTAGTAGGCGGCGTAGGTCTCGATCGTGGTGAACTCCGGGTTGTGAGTCAGGTCGACGCCCTCGTTGCGGAAGTTCTTGCCGATCTCGAACACCTTGTTGTAGCCGCCGACGATGAGCATCTTGAGGTACAGCTCGGGCGCGACGCGCATGAACATGTCGATGTCGTATTCGTTATGGTGCGTGATGAAGGGGAGCGCCGTGGCGCCCCCAGCGATGGCGGTCATCATGGGCGTCTCGACCTCGATGAACTTGCGGTCGTGGAAGAAGTCGCGGATGTACTTGACGATGCGGCTGCGCTGCCAGAGTATGCGGCGAGACTCGTCGTTGAACATCAAGTCTAGATACCGCATGCGGAAGCGCTTCTCCATGTCCGTCAGGCCGGAGCGCTCGTTGGGCAGCAGGTGCAGCGACGGCGCCAGCTGCACCACCTGTCGCGAAAAGAGCGAAAGCTCACCCTGCTCACCCTTCTCGATCTTGCCCTTGGGCGCTGTCCGGCCGGGGAAGCCCACGATACCGATGATGTCGCCACGGCCCAGGTGCTCGTGTTGTTGCGCGAAGGTCACGCCGCCGTCCTCCTTGGCATACTGCGCCTGGCACATAATCTGGATCTTGGAACCCGTCGTGGTGGTGTCGGCGCCGGTCTTGATGTCATAGAATATCAGCTTGTTCCCCGCCGAGCGCTTGGTGAAGATGCGCCCTGCTATCCTGATCTCCTTGTTCTCGAGCGTCTCTCCCGACTTGAGGTGGCCGAACTCCTTCTCGAACTGTGAACAATCGTAGTCGATGAGGAACTTGTGAGGGTACGGGTTGGGACCGGCCGGGTTGTCGAGCATGCCCTTGACCTCCCTGCTCCGAAGCTCGAAATACTGATTCGGGTTGAGCTCCTGCTCTTCGACCTTCTTGGTGGCCGCCGGCTTGGGCTTGGCTGGCGCATCGGCCGCCTTCTTCGCCTTAGCTTCCTCCTTCTGCCGGGCCTTCTGACGCCGCTTGAGCTCAGTCTTGGACACCTGCAGAAGTCGAGAGTAGTTTGTCAGCGGCCTATACATGTACTCATACTACGTTGCTTGCTTGCTTGTCTCGTTGTTTTCCCAGGGCTCCCTAACCTTCTCGCCGGTGACCTCGTCGAGGTGCAGGTTTTCCACCTGCTCGGTGGGCGGCGCCGCCGCTTGGGAATTTGATGCCTCCGCCATGGTGATCGTCGTTCCGACTGTCCTCCACGGTTCCCAAAGAGGCGTTAACGGTAAGCAATGGCAAGCAGATGTAGGTATTGGCGCTGTCTGAGTCCGTGTAGACAGCACGAGAAGTTGGCCGCGAGCTTCCAGAAAAATGTCCTCGAATCGCGGGGTAACATCAGAATTTGAGTCAACGTGCTGTGTGGTGTGAGTCAGTGGGGTAAATCCATGCTGAGGTACCTTACCTAGGGTATTCCACCTCAATCCCGCCTAAGCCATGGACTTACAACTAGAGCCAGCAAGGTAATGTAAAGTATTGTCGCGTGTACCGTACGCGGCAGAACGCGGCAGAACGCGGTACGAGATACAATACGAAACACATTCCAACACAATACATTGCAGGCCCTGCTTGAAGTTAGCTCCTCGACTTTATCCGCTCGCTTCTTCCAGTCCAGTTTCCGTATTCGACTACTCGACTTCTCGACTCGACCTTCCAGAGTCACATTCTCCAAGTTGGCCTCCGTGTCAGTCTCCTTCCCTCCTCGTCTCCTCTGCCCTCATTATGGATTGACGGATACCACCCAGCGAATAGATTAATGCCAACTCCTCGTATATAATGCATGCCAACCAGATTCTGTTGTTTGTGGCGGTAGAGACATGTTTGAATATAGGTCAGGTAGGGGTTCGGTGGCGTGGAGAGCGGAGTTTATATGTCTGGATAGGTAGTCCTTGTAAGAGTGAGCGATAGTCTATTGATCTGCATCTCCGTTGACAAAGGTTCCTTGTGGACTGTTGTTTCCATCCCCACCGTCGTTTCGGCCAATCCACCGAGCCCGCCCCAGCTTCGGCAATCGTGGATCGCGGCCTCGGCAGCGACGGAGGCGGCTGAATGAGCCAACTCTTCCATGCATGCTCGGGCCTCCGGGTGACCAAGCTTTTCCATTTCTCGTCCTCGGGCGTCCGGCACGCCCCTAGCTGGTACCACCTGGTCCAGGTGATGACCCATCCCCGCGTCTCTCCCAAGCGACGTTCATTTGGTAATCGGTGAAGCATGCTGGGCATGACCTGACGGGTCCTGATATCTCCGAAAACATTGGGTCCAACGGGCTGCGGCAAAGCTCTGGGATGCTGTGCAAATATCCGTAATCTTTCTTTGGACTCCTCGCATGCACATGGTAGCAAATGTAAAGTGAGCTGTCTCTAGGGACATCCGCCTCCACGTAACCTCTGAGGGCCCTGGCATCTTGTTTCGGATGGTAGGATACTGTCGCCCCTCGGATGAAGAGCTCATCATCGATGATTCGGGTGCGCCAAGACGCCTTCGAATGAACGCCGTGCCAGTGGAGCGGATTTCGGTAGTTGACCTTGATCCAACGCAAGGGAGGGCCGTGTGACGCGCCGTGAAAATGCCGGTTCATAACGAGTCTCGCTGCGTTGTAGTGGTCGAGGAGAAAGAAGTTGAAAATAGGCAAGTGGGACGAGTACTTAGAAAGGCACCATACCCTCCGATTTGCTACCGGGTTCGACCCAACTGTGGTGCCATGTGTGTAATTTAGCACACTCATAGCAGTAGTAGATGCGACCTGTATCCCGTTCAAGCCATAGCAAAAGAGTCTTGAGGGCGTTGGGTTCCAGGATGAGTGGATATGGAAAGAATTTCAAGAATCCGCGGCAGGTCAAGGCGAAGGCAACGACGGATTCTGGTGGGAGGTGTTCGAGAATGGCCTCCACCATTTCCACGGGAAGCGTCAGGGTGCAAGTCTGGACCCGCGGTCGTCTGAGTTCGCTGATGAATCTCGAAATAGCCCCGGCAGCGATAGCAACGAGACCGGACATGTTGTTTCCTCGCCGTGCTACCAGCGCTGGAGACGTGTCCGGGGTTCGCAAGGATGGTAGATTCCCACTCGCTGGTCCAAAAAAACAAAAAGGGTAAGCGCTACCCATTTAGGGTTAGTTGATTTCTTATATGTCACGTTATTGACGCTAGTCTATATCGGGGCAGATCAATTCCCGTTTTAATGGAAGACTGTAATGACGTCAACGAGGAAAATGCACATAGAGGTTATTCCGGAATACGTGAGCGAGCAAGACAAAGCTGCAATTTGCGCCCCTTACCACGTGCTGGTAAACATGACAAAAAATGTGTGAGCCTGGTTCCAGCGTTGTTGTGTGGGCGCAAGACGGAGGAAAAGCTGAGCGGAACAGGGCAGCAACGGCTCAGGAAGTCCGGCAATACGGAGGCTTGTTGAAATACGACGGATTAGCCTGCCCCGTTTGCAATAGTCTGTTTATTACCTTCGCATTTGCTTTGCCCTCCCAGGCCAGGCAAGTGGTCTGTGCGGGAGAGGCAGTCCCCAACGTATGTGTTCCTGTCGGCTGAGACCTCCATCGCGTAGCGTCCACTAGCGCATTTAACGTCTTTCAGTGCAGCAATTCATACTATTCTACAAGTCGGCTCTATCTTTGGGCTTCCCACATCAGACTGTCACCTCATTTCTCACAACTGATTGACAATGGCACCCACGGGGCCGGGGTTTGTTGCCCCTGCCCTGCCGTACACTTGCGACTCACAAGAACTACCCGGCCCGCTCCCGACGATGAGAGAAATCGAGGAGGAGAAGACGACGATGCCGTGCCTCTGGTCTCCTGCCCAAAAACGCATTTTGGTGGTGCGAGGCATGTTCCTCGTCAAGTACGGCCTGCCAGCTTTTATCCACATCAACGAAGGCCATGCCCTGATGCTACTTCACGGGATGCCGACCATCCCGAAGCTGTATGCCATGTATCACCACGAGGGCAAGACGTTTGTTGTCATGCAGTTTCTGCCTGGCATGGCCCTCAGCCTTGTCTGGGAAGGGATGTCGGAGCAGGAGAAGATCGACGTCACGGGGCAGCTGCGCGCCGTGTTCGACCGCCTGCGCGCACTCGCTCCTCCGTCCCCGCCCGTCTTCTGCAACATCACCGGCGTGCCCGTCCCTCAGCGCTTATTCATGACAAACTTCCAATGACCCTTCCATCACAGGCCCCTTTGTCGATGATGCTGCATTCCACCGTGCCATTGCATTGCACCTGCGAGGACTAGGACAGCTGCAGCATGTCTCATTGCTCGTCCGATTTTCTCGAACGCCATCTACCCGGCGCCATGGGCCGACACGCGTGCGTCCTGACGCACGGGGACTTGCAGCGTAAGAACATCCTTGTTGTTGAGACCCCCCCGACCACCAGCCATTCCGACGAAAACGGGGATGAGAACTTGGTAACGCAGTCCAGGCAGTTCACAGTTAGTGGCATCGTTGACTGAGAGGACGCCAGGTGGATGCCGAGCCACTGGGAGTATGCGGATATGTTCGTGTACACCAGCTGAGCCGACGACTGGTCGGGCATGTTGGAGACCATCGTCGACGCGTGGCCATCAGAAGCAGCCATGCTCATGTTTGTCCGCCGCAACTTTGACGGTGTCTGAGCGGGCCAGACCCACGTCTCCACGGAGTATTATCGAAAACTCGACCTGGTTAAAGAATATTAGGGCAGAGGGAGCATGCGCTGCCCTGAAAGTGACCAACACACGTGCCTCCCTCACCCTGCCGACGCAGTCGTCAGACCAGACCGTGAACTCAGGGGTCTGTGGAAGGCACACGAGAACGACTTCGGCACCACCGTAGAGGCAAAAGATCTCCTCGCCATTCGAACCAAAGCCACAGACAGACAGGTTTGACATCAGATTGCAGCGCAGGAACCGCCTCCAGGCCGGTAGAATACCCTATGATTTAGCACCCACAGCCTGTCGCGCTATTTCAGCGTGGTTCCACAACGCCGGCGTGTCCGGTGAGAGCGGCTGATGAAAGCCTTAAACTTTCCCGAACACGCGTGTGTGCGCACGGCCTGGAGGCTCTTCGAGGCGAAGCATCAGACCCCTTGTCCTCCCAATCGTTAAGATTCAATATCTGTCACTTTTTAAACTTCCAGGGTCCCTAGAAAAGGAACTAGGTAAGAAAAAAAAGCCGTTAGCGATCGATAGTCGAAAGGGAAATCGGAGGCTGACGATCTGAAAAGGGCAACGGCCGCCCACCACACCACCACAGCGCAAGCATTTTTCGCATGAAGGTGGAGAGATTATGTGCGCTCAACGGAGAATTAGATATTCAATGAAATATATAATAAATTCTCCGGGTCGATCCTGGAGATTCGGATTGCCGCCCGGGAAGGTAAAGGCCGCTTTGAATATATTATAAGTTAAAAGGGGTAGTAATAGCAGAACCATTCGGCTGGAATCGGGAAGAAAGCGAAGAATGTTTCGGTCGTCAAATACAAAAGAGAATAAATTGCCTGTGTTGAGGCTTTTGAAATCCGGTAAGGCCTCCCGGGAAGAGAGAGAGAGAATAAAAAAAGAAGGCAAACAAAAAAAGTATAATGAACCGGAAAACCAAAATCCAGAAGCGAAGATAGGACAAAAGAAATCGTTCCTCGAGAAACGAAAGATTTTGGGTATATCTACTCCCCCCCAAACAACATCATTCTTTGAACGCCAACTCCGGAACCAACTTTTCCTGGAGCGAGTTTATACTGCTGCCCCTAGTCCATAAACATGGGATCACCGCCATCATCATCACCACTCAAGTCGCCGACGCCGACGCCCGAGCCCGCCACCGCCACCGCCACCGATGACAAGTCATCCGCGTCCGGAGACTGTGACTGCGACTGTTGCTGAGACTGCTGAGACTGCAGCTGTTGCTGTTGCTGCTGCTGCTGCTGCTGCTGCTGCTGCTGCTGAGCAGCAGCATAATCCCTCAAAGCCCTCTCCCTGTTCTGCTTCTGGTGCGCCAGCGCCGCCGCGCTGCTGCCGAAGCTCCCCGTCGCCGACCTGTTTCCGCTACCACCACTACCGCCCATAAGGTGCGCCCCCCTCCGCGCCGCGGCCGCAGTGTGGCTCGCGCTGCGCGAGATGACGGCCCCGTTTATCCCTCCTGCAGAGGTGGCTGCGGCGGCTCCGCGGGATGCGGGGCCGCGGGTGCGGCGGACTTCGAGCTTTACGGCTGGGGAGAGTGGGAGTTGTGGTTTTGGTTGTGGAGGGGGTGGTGGTCGTGGTGAGGGTGCGGTTGCTGGGAGTGTGGGTAGGGGCGGCTTCGCGAGCGGGGTGTTCATCGCGGCGTAGCCGTCGTCGTCGTCTTCCATTTCGGCGTCGGCGTCTAGGTCGCTTCCTGTTTCTTCTATTGGTGGCGGTGGTGGCTGTGGTTGCTGTGGCAGAGCCGTTCTGGATGTGGTGCCGGTCCCCGCCGCTATGCTGCTTCTGGTTGGCGTCGGGGGGTTCTCGGCGGCCTTGCTGATCGTCGATGGCCCGGCAGTCGTGGAGATCGCGGCGGCGGGTCTGGGCGGCTGCTGAAGTTTCAGGGCGGCGGCCCTCTGCGGATGTTGTCGAGGTGGTGGCGGCGGCGGCACCGCGGTGGGCGAGAGCGCTGTGTCTGGTGCGAGCGAAGTGGCAACGGGTGAGGCGACGATGTCCACCCCTGAGAGAGGGGCAGGTGTCACAGGCGTCGTGGTCGTCGTGGACTGGTCGAGTGGCCTCTGCGCGTTCATGGCGTTCGCCGAGCGGGTGCTGACGATGACGCTCTTCCATCGGTCGATGGACTTGGCGACGAGCTTGCCGAGCTCCTCGTGCCTGTCCTCCTTGTTGACGGGGACTGGCGAGCGCCCGTGGACGAGGCTTCGCTCCGTGACGAACTCTACCATGGCCTCGCTGATGGGATACGTCGCTGGCGGCATGACCTTGAACTCGCGCGGCTGCTGCAGGCGGTTTAGCTGCTCGATCTGTGACTTGAGGTTGGCGTTCTCCTGTTTCAGTAGGTGTTGCGACTCCTTCAACCTGTCCAGCTCAGACTTCCTCCGCCCTACGCTTCGGGCTAGCTCCAGCGTCCACAGTTCGGCTCTCCTTTGCGCGGGGAGGCCCTCCCATACGGCGTAAGCGGACTCCATGTGCTCAGCTACCTGCTTCTCGAGGGCTTCGGCAGCATTTTCGGCCTGCTTGCTGTCGAGACGTGGTGCCTGTAGGGCTGGCGGGTACTTGGGCTTTAGCTCTTCTTCGGTGACAGTCGTGGCAGTGGCGCATTTTATCTGCCACCTGCGAAACTCGTCCCTGAAGAATGCTTTCAACGCTTCAAACTGCTGTGGGCCGGGCGCAGAGATGGACCAGGATGTTGACGTCGGATGTTGGGTCGATGAGAACAACGTTGGGGGTGGTCGCAGGCACTGGAGGGTGAGTGCGGGGAAGTCGAGGGACAGCGGGTCGAAGTTGAAGGGCATCGATTTCATGTCGATGTGCGTCCTGTCACAAGCATAGGTTAGTCGGCCATGGTTCGAAGCCCTTTTGGTGCGTAGAAGGTGGTGGTAGGTAGGTTAGGTAGGCATATTTTGGGTGAGGTGTACCCAGCTGTAGGGAGAATGGAGGACGGGGGAAGACAGAGAAGGTGTTGACAAACTTGGCCGCTCTCCACGAACTAAGAAGCTCCCGCAATGCAAGCTCGGCCGCCCTCGACGTATCTAGCGCGTCCTGCACTTTTTGCTTCATGTCAAACTGCGCCTTAACCATCTGCCTGCTCACTACTCTGGCTGGGACAGGCCTCTTGGCAGAGTCGGGCGCGCTGCCCTCACCGTCCCGGCCGCCACCCCTAGCGTCGCCGCGCTTGCTGCTCTCGTGGATGTCGCTTATAACCCCTGCTGCCTCCCATCGTGGCGTGCAGACTTGCAGCCCGGCGACAACATCCCGACTTGCTGCGTCTCGGGTGGTCCTTGACAGCGCGGGCGATAGTGGGTCAGACGACCCGCCGGCTGCTTCTCCAGCATCTCCAGCGTCGGACCCGGGGCTCTTTCGTGAGGTTGTCGTTGTGGTCGGCGTGCCGACTGGCGTCAGCGTATCCCGGCGCGCGAGCGAGTTCCTGGGATGTCTCCGGGTGATGTTGCCTCTAAGCTTGCGAATCTCCTCGACGTCGTGGACTCCATCTGGTTGCTTGGGGTTCTTCTCCTTGATATATAGGTCGAGATGTCTGCCGAGCGATGATGAGGTGAAGACTTGTCCGCAGTAAGGGCAAGCCTTGTCCTTGATGGATTTCGTCCTGCCTGCGCCCGGGTCTGGCTTGATGTCGTCGGGCGCCGCTGCGGACTCGGCCATGTTTCGAAGCTTGGGATGACCCTCTCTTCCGCGCTGACCAGGGGGGAGAGCGCGAAGATGAGACGAGGCCGATATATACAGTGGTCCGCGAGGTCAAGTTGATTCAAGACAGTACGAGAATGTGTGCAGGTAAGAGACAAGCAATTGCTCCAGGGGAGCAGCGCCTCTGGCGCACCATATGAAGCCCCAAGTCAAGCTGTGCGAAGCTGTCCGCGGGCTGGAGGCCAGAGGCTAGAGACTAGAGGCGCAGAGGAATCACTCAAAGCTCAACGGCTTGCACAAGAGATGGAAAGAGGGGCTTGGGTACAGACGGATACAGGCTGGGTACAAGTTATGTGCACGGAGCCGCGTGCGGTCCTGGGAGAGGCAGGAGGGGAGGGCAGGATTCCTTTTGAGGCCGGCACGGCGTGACCCGAGACGAAGACATTAACGAACGGTTGCCTTCTCTCTCCTTTACCGGACATTTCATCCAACAAGGGCCTGCCTGCACGAGGGAGGGAGGAAAGAGGAAAGAGGGAAAGAGTTCAACCTTGCGAATGCACGCTGGATGGATGTACCGTACCGTATGAAAGAAAGTACTTTTGCGGGAGCAGCAGGCCAGCACCTAACCTAGTCCCTACTGTTGTAATCCTCACTCACTCCAGTTCTCCAGTTCAGTAGCAGGGGAGGGCTGCGGACCAGGGTTGGTTCGGAGAAAGACATGGCCAGGGGGGGTGTGAAGTGGAAGGGGGAAAAAAAGGTCTCCAACTTCAACGCTAGGAGACTGGGCGACAGGTCAAAAGAAAAGGTGGGCTCGTCAACCTCATCCACACAGTAGCAGATTGGAGCAGATTGCGACGACCAGCTGGCTTGAGGCGCGTCTCGTCTCGCCTTCCCGAAGAAAAGTACTCCGTACCTATCATTGTATGTATTTCGTATCTGAAAATGGGCGTGTACGAACGTGGGTACGTATCTGTCCCCCAAATTTGTCCCCATCATCCCCCCCAACGTACCTAACGTGTCCAAGTCGGGTAGGCGGGCTCATGCTCCTGCTCGCTTGGGATATATGATGGGATGGATCATGGGTGTAAGTGTACAATGTATCATGGAAGAGGGTGTGCCTCCCTCCGTCTGCTTCATCCGTGCTTGGTGTCCAGCTCAGCTCCCGCAGAAGGAATGCATCATCGTCCAGGTGCCAGGTGCCAGCCAGGCCAGGGCAGCTTGGGGGTGTGGAAGGATACCTGCAGGCCTGCAGGTGGGCAGACTTCCCGTAATGAGGAGGAGCAAGAGGAAAAAAAATAACGAGAAAAAAATACCGGGTGGACCGCCGCGCTGGGAAGAGGCACGACGACTTTGGAGCCGAGGACCCATCATCGTTCTTCGTCCTCTCTCTTCGTCCTTGGCTGGTGGTTGGCTCCTCACTGTCTCTCAAAGTCCTCACCCATCACTGTCACGCTCTCGAGAGAGTCTAGGCTGGTGACTGTGAGAGTTGAGGGCTGTTCTGGGTCATGTGGACTGCCTGCGGTCCAGGAATCGGAGGACTCCAGATGACTCCAGGTCCTTCCTGTTGGAGTAGTTCCTCTTGTGGCTCAAAAAAGTAAGGGGAAGTTGCAAAATGTGACCTTTGCGGAAGTCGTTTAATTATGACTGCAGCGACTTTTAATAAGCTGTCCATTATTGGCACGCCATTTTGCACAGACGCCGCGATTTGACTGGAACTTGCCTCTTCCTGGCCCACGTCCCGAAGCCAGGAAGTTTCCTTCCGTCATTCGCTTAAACTGCTGATCGGCACCGGTGTGTGTGTGTGTGAAAGTGATGAACGAGGGGACCAACATGATGAGAAACGGGAAAATAAAAAGAACGGAGCAAAGAAGAAGAAAAAAAACTGCTGCAAAGCTTGGGGATCATTGAATTCTCCCACTGTCTGTGTCCCGTTGGACAGGGGTGTGGGAGGTGTCGCCCACACCAGAAGCAGCGCACTAGGGGATGGAGCACAGGGCGGATCCGCTAAAGTGGTGGGCCCCTGCGTCGAGCTTGCTGCTTGCTTGCCGGGGGACCAGGGTTCGCGCTTCCACACCCGAGCCCACTCTCCAGTTCCCTTGGAGCCCTGGAGTCTCGAATGCGGCACTCCCAAGGCCCCGAACAGCGCCAATCCCAATGTTTCCCTCCTGGCCGCCGGCCAAGTAGCCTTGAAGATCCGGTCGGGTCATTGATCGTTTGTGTCTGTGCCTTTTTTATCTTATTTTTCCCAACGGAGAATGTGATGGACAAACAACGTCCCTGGTCTAACGTCTGTGTGTAATTTTTTGGGGGGCTGGACCGTTACCGTTGGACTGTGCGGGATCGGTTAGTCCAGCTCGACCCTGAGGCTGTTCTGGAACTTCATCACTAGCATCAATCGGTGGCACATGTGGCAGCCTCACACACACGCGGCGCGGTTGAGAAGCGGGAAAGAAAAGCAAAAGAAAAAAAAGGAGTGAGATTGGAATCAGAGAAATCAACACAGAGAGGAAGCGGCACTAGAGCGGCACCAGTGCACATCTGGACCCTGGAATTATTAAGAGGCGCTCTTAGTTGGATGCAGTCTTTGGGGGTTCGCGTCTGCAGCAAGCTGCAAGAGACACGGGGCGTGGATTAGAGCGAGGCAGTATTGGATATCGGGACTAAGTCCTCCTGCGTCTTGTGTGCCCCATCTGGATGCAGACTATATGCAGACTATATGCAAACCCAACATGCAGCAGTCGGCCGCTGCAGCTGGTTCATTTCGTTTTGATGCTGATTAGTGAAAGAGGAAAAAGATAGCCCGTTGTTCTTCTTCATTATACCTCATTATACATACGCTAAAAGGACGCTGAATCGCGCCTCCCTTTCATGGCGGCATGGCCTCACGCGCCGCACTTCGTAAAAGTGTGCGTGCCAGATGGACGACGACGGACGAGACTGACAGACAAGACGACATGGTTGGCACCGACCAACAGCTTAACCCTATTGCGCGGATGAGCCATAACGCCAGTGCCGCATCCCTTTCTCTCTGCAGAAGCTCTGCTTTTGTGATACTTGGCGCTGCAGTGACGGAAGCCCTCAAGCTCCTAGCTTCTTTCCGAGCTGCCTCTTTTTTCCCCTTTCTATTCAATACATACAGCTTCATCTCGGGGAGTTATTCGGTGTACGCGAAAGTGGTGGTCGATGACAATGCCCAGCTCCCAGAAAAGGAAGGCAGTCTGTCTTCCCGCCCTTCCGCTCCTTCGCCCCCTTAGGCTGTGTGTGCTGTGTGAGATGAGCTATGAAGCCTCAGTAGAAGAGTTGCGGCACGACATATTATCATTGACTTAGGGCCAAATCCTCAGTTCGACCTGTCAAGCCTCTCTTGCGTCTGACTGCCCATGCAAATCTCCAAGCCGCCAATACGAGAGGCCTAACCCCGAGCTTCGGCCTCTCCATCACCACTGATCAGAGGACTGATGCTGACCTGCCAAATCTGCAGTCACAAGCTTCCTTCCTCAACACGGCCGTAAGAGGGCATCAACCCGGTAATGCCTGCATCAAGAAGGCACCGAGGTTTTTCAGAACGTCACGTGAGGTAGGAGGTATCGATCATCGACGGCCGCGATCTCGGTTCGGCTTTTTTGAGGTTCAAAATCTTGGAGAGGTCGTGAGGCTTGCATACTCCGGTTTTGGCTAATTGGAAAAACCCGACTCGGTGTGGCGCGTACGTCCCTGTGGCTAGAGTTCGTTCCTTCCCCAGCCACCCACTCATGCTTCGGCACGTCCACGTCGCTGTATTTCGCGTCTCGTCCGCCCGCCGGCCGAGCTTTATCGCATCGAAGGTTTGCGATTGCATAACCGACTGCTCGAACCACATCGTTGTTTTCGTCCCAACCAGTTAGTAAACGGTTTCTAACCAGTTGCCCTCATCTTTTTTTGGAGATTGGCTCTGCCCTGTGAACAAAATGCCGCCCGGTAAGTAGAACGTTATGTCATCTTTAGCTGTGCAAAGCTTGGAGCTTCCTGCGGAAATAGTTCAGCCGCATCGCCACGGCCACCACGTCTAGCTTCGCTTGCCCCGTCACGACCAGCAAACGAGCTTGCGCATTCGCTCTCTCCAGGGCTCAGTCTCGAATTGCTACTAGTGCTTTGTTGAGCTGTGATTCTGACTGCGTATCTTGCTCTTTAGCTATCAGCGACGACGAAGGCTCCGAGACTAATGAGCTCGCGGTCGTGACGCCGCCGAAGCGGGAGAAGAAGGCTGTATCGTACACAGAGGCCAAGGAGGAGGACGACGACTCGGAGCCCACCGATACGAAGGAGGAGACAAATGGTGACGCTTCTAATGACGCCGCGGAGGATGACGACGAGGATGGAGGCGACGGCGAGGATGGTGAGGAGTATGTCGTTGAGAAGATCCTGTCACATATGATTGTGGAGGATGTAAGCGATCCGCCCTCAGCTCCTTTACATACCCCGCTGGAAACGCTGTCGCTAACAAATGTTTGCGCCAGGGCACACCACGATATGAAGTCAAGTGGGAGGGCTTCGAGAAGAAGTCGGATCGTACCTGGGAACCAGAGGAGAATCTGAGGTGCGTAGTAGCGTTACGCGACAAGCCGTCTATCCCCATGCCCTCCCCGAAAACTCCCATTGCGGCACACCTATGTTGCCCCCGCCACCACCACCCCCATACCTCTTCCCTGTACTAGACGACTAACCCGCGACGCGCCGGCACCCCTTCCACAGAGGAACTGCCGACTCTATCCTAGACGAGTACCTAGAGAAGATAGGCGGCCACCGGATGCTCTTCAACGACAACCAGAAGGCGAAACAAACGAAAAAGCGAGGCCGACCCAATCACGAGGGCACACCGACGGGAAGCGCCAAGAAGTCGCGCAAGCACGGCAATCACCCCCTCGACACCGAGCCTCCTGCCAGTCGTAAGGTCGCGTGGAAGCCTCCCCCAGGCAGCTGGGAGAACGACATCCTTTCGGTCGACATGTCGCGTGACGACAGCGGCGAGCTCGTCGTATGGCTTGGCTGGAACAATGGCCAGAAGACACAACACAAGGCGCAGCAGGCCTACACTCGCTGCCCTCAGAAGGTGAGGACTCATTTATACGGCACCTCTTCCTCTACGCTTCTCCATTGCGACCCTCTTAGCACCCTCTACTTTTCGTACAAGCACTCACATCTTCCTTTCCCTTTTAGATGCTCAAGTTCTATGAGTCAAAGATTAACTTCACGAGCTCATAGAAGAGACCTGCGTGAGCTCGACAATCGGCTCGAAAACACGCTTCACGTGTTTTCTACTTGTTATTTTTTTTTAAAAAAAAATTCTGTTACGGTTGTATGCGCATTCCATACATGATCGCGCAGCAGAAAACCTCTGGCAGGCGAATGGGGAAGGCTTTTTTCATGTTTGTTCTATTTCTCCTTTCGCGATCGGATTCCCCGCGCGGCGGAAGAAAAGAAGGCTAGTGAGCCATACTCACATGGACAGGTCTTCATGACTGGGTGAGGTCCAGGGGACGGAGGGGAGGGAGGGTTATCATCATCTTCAGCGGCGTCACTACTTCCTCCTCTCGAACGATTGGTCGGTGACAAGACTAGCCCTAGGTCTTGGAGGATAGGCAATATTTGCATCTGCTCGCTTTGAGTGAGCCACACCCGTCTCGCGGCATCCCAACGTACGGCTAATAGCCGGTGATGCCCCTTCAAGTGGCCAGGACGAATCAAAACCGCGTGCTGACCCGGTGCTGACCCTGGCCAGCAGATCTGTGGGTAATTCGGAACATGGTTGGGAGCGAGCGATGCAATGTATTTATCTGGGTAGGTTAGGATCTGGAATAACAATTCAATGGACACTCAATCAATTGACTCCTCTCAGTGCCATTTGATCGTGATCATGTCCGCACCGTGACGGATGTTTGCTTCAACGGCTGACTGTTTGCACGCTCTTCATCACCTCTTGCTAGGGACAGCAGCAGCTCAGACGTCACTGAGCAATGATTTGGCACCTGTTGAGAGGCTGGTTCAGAGTGAAGGAGCTGTGGCCCACTGGAAAGTGGCTCAATGTGGCCCGTGCATACCCTGTCAATCCCGTCCCAGACCCCTGTAGCGGGTGGTTGGCGGGGGAAAAGCCAGCCCTGCGAATTTTTATTGACTTTGCAGAACCCGGTGGCGGGGCAACCGCCCGTATTTCTATGCTGTCTCGCGGCCCGTCCTGCAGCTCACCAAGAAGCTCTCCTTCTCTCTCTCTTGCCTCACATTCCAAACAATTTTCGAGCTTCATCCTTGCGATCTCAGAGCTTCATTACTCAATCCAGCAACCAATTGCTCCTTGATTGTGATCACACCAGAAACCATCGACCGTGTGAAGCAGTCTTTCTGCCATCCCACCAACACCACCACCAGTCGATCACATTCGAGCGTGCGTCAGCCCCGAGAGCTTCCCCTCGCTCTCCAATCTCACCTCACCATCCCGGAGAGGACGGAAGACCCTCGGTGCACTCGGGAACGAGACTCATCAGCACAGGTCCCGCCTCGACTCTCTTACGGAGAAGGCCAGAGAGGACCATCGTCGCTTCATCATTTTTACATTCGTCACCCTCCGTGCTCAAACGCCACTGATCGAGCCGAGCCGATTACCCCCCTCCTTCGAGCCTGACTGTCCGGCCCATTCCACCAGTCCCGGGTCTCTCGCTCACACACATACAGAGAGACACACACGGAGACAACATACACTCTCTCTCCTCTGAGTTGAGCGTCGCCAAGACATCAACGACACAACCGAGCTGCCAAAATGGTCAAACAAAACGACGTAATCGCCATCATCATCATCATTCTCTTCATCCTCCTAGCCGGCATAGCCTTCGGCATCTTCAGGCTAGTCAACTACGTGCGCAGGGACATGACCGCGACCACCTCGTCAAGTTCACACAGCAGCACGTCAATAGTGGACGACGACTAGTCCCCCCCAGGACCAGTTGCGCCTCCGCACTTCCTGGGTGAGTGGCTTACTCCCCCGGATGTTGGAGGAAACAACAGTCCTGGGAGCGAGGGGACCTCTCTTTCTCCTCAGCACCGCCGCAGATCCCCGCGGTTGAGCTGCTTGCCACCTCAGTCGGACTGTATCCGACGTCGGGGGGCTACATAACCCCAACGCGCCCTCCACCCCTGAACAGTTGGGGGCACTCATACGTGACTCAAGAGAAGTCCTTGCGAGTGAACCATCCTTCCTATATTTCTTGCCTTTCGCAAGAGATGCAGCGAAGTAGCGATCTAGCTGTTTACGACTTTCTGCATCTATTTCCTGTATCTGGGCACCTGGGTATACGAGGATCATGAGAGACGGCGTTTCTTCAACTTTTTTTTTCTGCCTGTACTCTTCTCTTTTTTCTCCCCCCTTTTTTTTGGACACATTACACCAGCGACGAAAAGTCAATAGTCATCTTGGGTACTGGCGCATTGGGATCATGCATGAGGTTGGGATCTTTGAGCGAGATTGGATACGGGATATGATGAGAACGGGATGCAGCTTGCTGTATGTATGTACATTGGTAGTAGACATATAGGTACATCTAGGTAGATAGGACGGACAAATGTCTGGCACTAATGAGACGGAGGACGACAAACATTAATCCATCCACCCCCTGTTTCTCGCTGAGTTTTCCCGTCCCCTAACCATGGCGAGTTCACTCACTAACCAGTGACTCGGGCAGGAGACAGCAACTCCAGACCACGATAGGGAATCATTAATGAGGATGGAGCGTTCGAGAGTCATTGCCAGAACATCGTGAATAGGTCTCAGCCGTCGCACGCTGGGTCTAGTTCTTCTCTGGCACCCAGGCTTGTCTGTGCTTCCCCGTATCCCCGCGATAAATGCACTCGAGATTAATGCCTTTTCGGATATGGCCCCCCTACGTGGACAAGAAGGAAGCGAATTCACGGAATAGAAGCTAGGGATCTGTCTATATCCTATTTACACAGCACTCGAAGCGCAGTGTCACAATGGTGTGGACAGACCGCTTCAGACGGTCGAGCTCTCGCCATCAACCCAGTATCGTCGTCGCCACCGCTGCAGCCACGGCTACGCGCAGCGCATACGCAAGCAGTTCGAACATGAACACACCCTCGAGCCCAGACAAAGATGACGCTTCCAGACTTCAGGCAGACGCGGATGCCATGGGTCACATACTAGAGCGACTGGGCGCCCTCCTAAGCGAGCGCCACGACATGGAGGAAGAGGTGTCCAAGGCTCAACGAGAGCTGCAGCAGGTGAACTGGGAGAGGTTCGCCGTCCCGTTATCTTCGGTGTGGACTTCCGCAGTCGCCTCTCCCTCCTCTCCGTCTTCCTCCTACACAAGACCTCGACAAGGCACGGAACCAGCACATCCTCCAAGGCCATCAACGAGCCCTGCGGCATCAACGGGATACCTGCCTCGGTCGGGGCCTGACACAGCCGGCCCGGAGATGTACCACAATGACCAACCGATACAGGCCGGACAGAGCAGGTCCCTTGGATCACGGATGCACCCCGCCCACCGGCAAGCCGCCAGGACGCTCCGGCACCGCTTTGGATCCAAGGATTCTCTGAGGGCGGCTCCGACACCTCCTCCTCCGCCACCGCCACTAACAGCCCTTTCCCTTGCTGCCACCCCTCCGCTACCAAACGACGCCGTCATAGTCCAGAAGAAAGCCGAAGCCGAGGTCATCCGCCGTCGCATCGATCAGCTCTGCACCTCCCTCGACCGCATCGACGCGGACTTCGAGCCGCTCATGGAGGTGTTCTGGCGCTGCCTGTACGCGAAGACGCAGCTGGATAAGTTGCGCAAGCAGCGGAACGGGTTGAACGGGGAAAACGGGGAGGATGTCAATATCAATATCCTCAATAGCAAGGCCGCCACCACCGGGCTCGCGTTCGTCTCTTCGGCGGTCGCGCCGTCGCCATCAGTATCGCCATCGCCCCCTCCATCGCCACCACCACCACCCGTGCCGCCACTGCCACACCCACCACCACCAGCCCTGCCACTCGTGCAGAGAATGCCACCAATACTAGAGCCAGCAGATGTTACCGCTCCCAGCGGGAAGAAGAAGGAGACTGAAAAGAGCTGGCGGCAGGGGCGGGAGCGGGAGCGGGAGCGCGGCCGAGGTGGCAGCGGCAACAGCAACAGCACCACCGGCAGCAGCAGCAGCAACAACAACAGCGGCGGGGGTAGGAGGGTTGCGAGCAGAGAGCAACTGCGCGAGCAGCTACAACAACTGCAGCAGGACGGGCGAGAGCAACAGTGCAGTTGGGAGCAGGATCACCATCGACAGGGCACTGGCGGCCGCGGACGCGAGCGGATAGTGTGCGCCACCACCGCCCCGTCGGCTAGGGGGAAGAGCTTAGACATATCGGGGGGCAGGAATAAGGTCGAGAAGGGTGGGCGCAGACTGTTTGAGTTTGAAGACAGCGGCCCTAACATGCCATCAGAGGAGGAGGGGGAGGAGGAGGAGGTCAAGTGGATATGATGTCGAGTTTCGTTCGTCGGCCCTCACCGGATGGCGTCGGGCGTTCAGGCTGGTATCGCTTCAGGGCTTTTATGCGGAATACGAAAGCAGCAGGTAGTGGCGTCTCACATACCCTTGAAGGCATGCATGGAGACCCTCTAAAAATAACCCTCGTCTTATCTCTCTCTATAGCACTGCTCCGAAACGCTGGCATCCACAATAGGCCCCCTTCTCGTCAATACTCAAAGCTCTCAGTCACGAAGTCTTCACCTTCCAACCACCCGGTCACAGCCTTGCTCATCTCCGGCCCCATGCACAGATAATACTTCCGTTTCCCGGCCGAGCCCCCCTCCACTCCTTCTGATGCTCCAGCCGCAGGGACGGACAGGACATCGTCCCTACCCATCCGCCTCTGGTAGACCTTGATGCCCTCGTCCTGCAGCTGCTGGACCAGCTTCTTCTTCTCTTCTGCCTCCTTGCTGCTGCCCCCCTGCCGCTGCTGCTGTACTCTGCCCGCCGACCCTCCACTGGTGACAAACAGCGTCGTGATTGGCCCCAGCCCCGGAATGCGCGTCACGGAGTCCAGAGCGAATGGGAGGTCTTCCGCCGGGAGACTCCACATGACGACCAGCTTGCCGCCGGGGGAGCGCAGCACGCGGCCCGCTTGTGCAAGCAGCGGCGTGATGCCCACACCGCCGGCGACAAACACAGGCACAGGTGGCGTCGTTTTGGTAGATTCTCCTCCACCGTCTCCCCCGACTGCAGTCGGAGGAGGCACGGGGATCCGGAACCGCTCCTCCCCGCCGAAACCTAGCACAGGCAGCTCAAGCGGCACGCGCGTGTTCCACCTGAACAGAAGCCCCGTAGCTGGACCGTGCTTCCTCACCGTGATCTGCATCTGCTCGCCTTTCTTCTCTCTTGCCTCCGTCTTCATCTCCGCCTCTCCCACTGCCTCTCTGCCACCACCACCACCTTCAGACGACACAGTGAACGTCCGCACAAAGTCGTCGTTCAGACTCTGCGGGTCGTCGTCACGCATGTGGCTCCAGCCGGCGTTAAGCTCGGGTCCAAAGTCCAGCGTGACGTGCTGGCCCGGCACCCACAGCGCAGCGGGTCTTTCCTTCTCCTGTCCCGTTCCTGTTCCGCTGCCTCCTGTTCCCGTGCCGCTACTGCTCCGGCTGTCCATCACCTCATTCCTCTTCAGCGAAAACGTAAACCTCGCCACGCTCGGCGCCAGCACCTCCCTCTTCGTCAGCGTCGCAGTAGCCACTCCACTCGCCGCCGTCCCGTTTTTTCCTCCATCCTGCTGCTGGACCATCTCACACGCAAGCCTCCGCAGCGGCGGCGTATATGGCGAGAGGTCCACAAACTCTCCCCTGAACGGCAATCCATCCCTCACAAACCTCGCCTCGACCACCTCGATGCGCACGACCAGGTTCGACCGGGGGAGCAACCTCGCCGCCTCTCCGCCGACGAGCAGCCTCGCCACGCCCGTCACGTACAGCACGTCCCCCTTCTCGAAGTCGGGCACCACGACGCCCACCTTGGGGTCCGCGTGCAGGTTCCCCAGCGTCTGGTAGAGCCTGTTGCCCGAGAACTCCGGGTACGCCAGCACGACTCCTGAACTAGAGGAGGAAGCAGAGTTGGACACGACCCGCACGAGCCCCGGCGGCCCGCCGCGGACGTTGGTGTCCATCGCCCCCCGGCCGTCCGACGACGACAGGAAGAGCACGTCGGCGCGTGCCAGGAGCGCCACCGCGTCCGGCGGCAGCGGCAGCGAGTCCGAGACGAGTTTCGGCGAGGGGACGTGCGGCCGGATGGCCTTGCGGTTGATGTACTTGGGGCAGTTGCCTAGGCTCTCGCGGATGGCCATGGCGAGCTGCACTTCGCCCACACCACCACCACCACGGCTTGCTTCCTCCTTCCCCTCCTCCCCTGGAGCAGAAGCAGAAGCAGCATCAGCATCATCAGCAGCAGCGGGAACAGCTGCCATAGCGCCCGCCAACAACCTCCCCGCCAGCTTCACCCGATCCCTCGTATCGAAATCAATGCTCAGCGCACTCATAGCCGGCGCATTCCTCAACGGATCTTCTTCCTCTCCCCCTTGCGTCTGCGGAGCAGGAGGAGGCCGCACGACCTCACCATCCCCCAACCCGCCAAACAGCGCCCCCGCGACGGGGTCGCACCCCCCCCTCGCGACGAGTGACCGCATCCCCAGCACGCCGGGAGCGATGCGGCCCGCGAAGCCGGCCTCGCCGCCCCACACCGTCGTCCACGGCCTACCCGTGGCCGGGTCGAGCGCGCCGACGGCCAGCAGGGGGGAGAGCTGGACGCGGGCGGCGTAGTGGGGGGGAAGGCCGTGGGTGGTCGGGTTGCGGTCGCGGGTGGGGACGCGGAGGAGGCGGTGGATGGCGAGCTCGCCGGGGTGCCATTCTTGGTGGGAGGTGTCGATGTGGACTGTTGCCATTGTTCTGGAGAAAAGGTTTGTGGGTGGGAGGGTGAAGCCTAGGGGTAGAGGTATAGAGAGTGGGTGAATATGTAACTCGCGTTGTTGATGATGATGAGTCTGGTGTCTCCAGACAAGGAGAGCTCGTCGGTTGACTTCGGGGTTGGGATGAGTCCTCACAGTTTGGGTCGTATAGTGACAGATTGCTTTGGGCAGCGAATATACAGGCAGGGTTGATCGGGAACTGTGAATGACAAGCAAAATATTGTAAGAATCCGTTTGGTCCGGCAATCAAAGTATCAATCTTGCGCTTGATGTTTTATGACCTGGGTAGTCGTAGTTGGTGATGCTGCATAGTAGTGGTAGTTGGGACGAAACGCACCAACATCATCCAGCGACCTAGAAGGCGAACTTAAGTGCGAATTGAAATCATGGAATGCACTAGCCCGTGCCCGCCAGACTAGCTCGACTGCGGGATTCCCTCATCGTTTATAAATCAATTCGGGCTTGCCTGTCTGTCAAGACTGTAGGGCGCGCGCGGGTCAGTCGTAGTGGCTGCCATCACGCAAGTCGAGGAAAGGTTCCTAATCCGGCAAGTAGCGCAGACCTGTGAGGTGAAGGGCAGGATCTAGCGTCAATGAGAGCGGTCCACTGGCGAGCAAGACAGCTAGGGCAGGACCTGAGGAGTCATTAGTTCTTCCCAAACTCTGCGGGGAAAATCCCGTCCGCCCGATTCCCGACATGCCCGTCGAGTTGCGTGCTGTCTAGGTGTGCAAACTAGGAGACGAGAGCTGCAGGCTGCAGGCGTTAGTTAACATAGGTACTCTACCGGAGTTCTCAGTGTTGTTGATAGATGACATACCTTAGGTTAGGTGGTAGTCTCACTAATCAGAACGCTTCGCCGACCGAGCGGGATGCCGTTTGCTGGTGTTATGTCGCAGTTTCAAACCCCGAGAGCTCTCTGCTCGATCTCAAAAATTACACACCGTTTGACGAGCCGAGGCCGTTTAAATCGAAGAAAAAAAAACATAACCCAGCACCGAAGGAGGAAACTCCGAATGAAAGCGGAATGCCACTACGAACGTGGGTAAATCGTAAACCTCGTGAAATACATTTCTGCAATGCTATGTACAAAACAACAGCTATGGTAATGGTATGTTGATGAATCCCCAAGCCTCGTTTGTTGCCACCTTTGTGAAGGTGGAAGGGATGAAAAATGATAAAAAAGTGAAAGATGAAAGATTCCTAGAGAGGAACGAAAGAACGTCTCTGAGGATATCCTCGTACCCTCCGAGAAAAGGGGCGTCGATGAAAGAGTGAAAATGACGCTCTTTCCTGCTCCTGTCTCGATTCGCCTGAGACTCCTCCCTCAACTGCCTGATTTTGCTTGGGTATGCTGCGTGTGGATGAATATCATTATAGTACAAACACAATACAAAAATCCGCGATCTTTTCGTCGCTGATGGCGGTTCGTAAATTTTGCCCTGCTCCCAACAAATCCTCGCATCATCTCCCAAAATATGTATGCTTGTGTAGAAAATAGACAAGTGCCACGTCGCTTGCCGACCATTTTCTCAACGATTGAGTTGGTACCAGCGAACGAGCGGTGGTATTCGTAGCAAGGCGAAGAAAACGAATACTCGTATGAAGAATACGAAGAAGAAGAGAGTAGTGGTCGCGGTGGTATCGCCGGTGCCGGTGGCGATTCGTCTCCCAGCAAGTCAACGACTAGTATCTACCGGGGCCACCGCGCCGCGCCGACTCCAAGTCCTGGTTCCAGCCGCTGCCGAAGCCGCCGGCGCCGTTGTTGCCTCCCCCTCGAGAAGGCGGCTGGCGCATGCTGCCCGAGGTGCCAGGGCGGTCGTAGTAGTCGTAGTCTTGGCTGGACTGCTGCTGGTGCTGGGCCTGTTGTTGTTGCTGCCAAGGCACCGGGGCGGTCATGTTCCGCTGTGGCGCGTTGGGAGGAGCAGGCCGGCGAGGAACAGGGCCGGTGGCGCTCCTCTGGGCGTAGCCGGGGCCGCGGGGCGACATCGGGTTGGGGTTACTCCTGTACGACTGCATCGACGGCGCGGGGCTGGACCGGCCGCCGTTGTTGTTGGAGTACTCGTCGTACCTGCTGCTGCCAGATCCTGGGGCCGGCATGCCGCCACCGCCGCCGTTCAGCGAGTTGTTGCTGTATTGGGGTCGGTGGTACCCTCCTCCTTGTTGTGGCTGCTGCTGGGGGCCGCCGCCAGGGCCACGCATGGGGGAGGCGATGGGCCGCGGGATCGACGGTACGGTTTCGGACGAGTAGGTCGCGGGGCTGGCCGTGTAACCACCACCACCACCGCCGCCTAATGAGCCGTTCGACTGCATTCGGCTCATCTGCGAACGACCACCTGCGCTCGTGCTCGAAGCCATGGTGCCGGTTCGGGTGGGAGGCGCGGGGTAGCTGTTGTTGCTGTTGAAGTCGATGGGAGGGAGCGATGGAACTGGAGAGCTGACACCAAAGTCCGCGGCGGCGCCGACGAGCGGTTGCCTAGACGAGTACGCGCTGTTCGACGAGGCCATGGTTCCGGTCCGCGTGGGGAGCGGTCGCTTCTGGTCCATCGAGCTGAGTTCGAAGCTTCCAGGGGTGCCGGGCCTGGACGCGTACGCAGGCAGGGTGGTCATGGTGTCAGTCCGCGACAGTGACGGCATGGTCGGCAGCTTGTCGTCTCCCACGTCCGGCAGGGTGGCCTTGAGCTCCATCGGCGGCCTCTCGCCCGCCTTCTTGGCCGCCTTGAACTCGGCCTTCTTCCTCTTTCGGTCCTCCTCCTCGATCGCCTTGTTAATCTTGTCTGAGACGATCTCCATCAGCCGCTTGTTGGCCTTGCGAGAGCAATAATTGGTGAGGTTGCCGTCCTCCTTGGGGATGAAGCCCCACAGGAAGAAGACGAAGAAGAACACGCTGAGGATGATGCCCAGGATCAGGAAGACCCAGACGACCAAGGTGAACAGCATGCCGCCCAGGATCACCGCCACCCGAGGTTCCTTTTTGGCAACGGCTCCGATCTTCTCGAAGAAGTCCTTGAGGGTGTTCCCGACATTGTCGCCCTGCGCCGAGATATTGGCGTTGTAGAAGGCCAACAATGTGACGGCATTGACGACCTGGCGAGGGCCAGAGCAGCAAATTGTCTGGAACCATGCTGTGACGAGACAAGAAAAATACATGTTAGCCGCCGTATTGCACGGCATTGGTTGCCTTTGAGGGGGAGAGGAGAACTCGTGAAAAGACCAACGCACTTTGGAAGTTGACGTATGCGAAGAGGGCTACATATTCCGCGCCCTTCTTGCTCTTGGTCAGCTCGGCGAACACCAGGAAGCGCTTGTAGCCCTTGCCGCTCCCCCACCGGATGCTCTCCAGCCGCACGGCCAAGTTGTCCAGGTAGCACTCGACGACGCTCCCCCTCCTCATGATCCGGTTGGCGCGGATGTGTTCGTAGCCGAGGTTCAGGATCGAGAGGATGATGCAGACTGAGAAGATCCACCTCGAGATGTCGAACGAGATGGCCGGCTGGATCTCCGAGGGCCACTTGTTGAATGCAATCAGGTTGACGGCCGTAAATGTGTCGACGCCGTACACTGCGACCGAGATGATCAGGAGGAAGTAGAGGTAGCCATAGGCGAAGGGCGTCCAGCAGGACGTCGCCTTGAAGTCGTTCAAGCTCTGCAGATAGTCACACACAGGTTGGTTTGGTTAGGTCAGGTCAGGTCCAAGGTCAGGATACGAACACGAGGCTCGAGGCGAATTTAGCCGCGCCTGTCACGATGGCCTGCCACTTCTGCTGTCCAGCCAGCAAAACCTGACCAAAGAAACACACTCACAATGTAGTCCCATTTCTGCTCGGGGCGGACCTCGGTGTGGGAATGACGATGCCCGATACAACCCATGGTGATGAGCAGTCAAAAGAATCGTTCAACGAAGAAGTGAAGCTGAAAAGGAAACGACAGGACGACGACTAGGACGCCTCACAAACAAGAGAAGGGAAGGAAGAAAGAAGGGCGAAGAAGGGTGAAAGTTTGCTCGAGACCGGTCCCGCCGTCCACACAAGTCGTCTCCTCGCCCGCGGGATAACCGACCGTGCTGTCGTCGAAAGAAAGGAAGGAATAAAGCAGCAGCCACTCGATGTGTTTCCCAAGAAGCTATCCCAAGTGGGGAGAAAAAAATAATGAATGAGAGTGGAAGAAGATAATGAAGCGGCCAGGAAAGGTCACGTAGAGGATAGGTAACGAATGGCTCCCCAAATTAGCGAACCACCGAGGTTTGCCAAGGGGGTGTTTGAGAGACAAAGGGACCAGGGGCCTCCGATCTGTCAGGCTGGCATGTTAGGAGCCGGAGAAAAGAGAAGACTGGGGCACTCTCAATCTTTGCGTCGAGGCAAGTGGAGATATTTCCTTCGTCCTGGCTGGAGCTTGTCGTCGATCAACAACGGCGCCGGCGAGGTTTGTTGACGACGATCCCGCGAGAGAGAGAGAGAGCGAAGAGAGGAGACAGGTCTGGGCTGACGAGTCCTCCCTGGGTTTGATCTGGTGTGGTCCGGTCCAGCGAGGCGGGCACGCTTCAATGCGCACTCTCGAGCAGCAGGGGACAGGCACAGGCACTCCTCTCAGAAGTGTGATGAGGACAGACGGGCCTTGCTGGGGTTTGATCGCCTTGCGAGTGAATGTCGCTGGGGCCCGGTCGGGTCTCAGCAGGGGAGATGCGGGTAATGCGATGCTATTCTTGCTTGGGGAGAGACAATCAGATGGCCCGTTACAATAGGGAGGTCAAGGGACAGTTGGTGAATGAATGACTCGGGTTGAGGTTTCGTTGGAATGGAACAATTGCAAGAACAGAACAACAGTTATGAGGTTGGTAGGGATATTGTTTGGTTTCGAAGCTTGTAGGAAAAATGAGCGAGTGTGAGGTGTGTTGCACCGTTTGGAAGGAGAAGAAGTGAGAGGGAGAGAGAGAGAGAAGGTCTCAGTCGGACAATTGTTGAGCAGCTGTGCCAAAAGAATGTGGTGGTGGTGGTGTGTGAGGGCAGACATCAAGGAATCGCAACGCATGAGACGAGACAGAGGGAGAGAGGGAGAGATAGCGGAAGGATCGCAGATGTTCCCCTCGCCATTCTGTGTTTGGCAGGCTGGGATGTCCCACAGCATAGATTCCATCCGTCCCCATACGATACCGAGCAAGCCCTCCAATGAGATGAGTCCAATCCTAGCAACCGAACCCCCCGAAATTCTAGCCTGCTGCCTCTGCTTGTGGGGAAATCTGATGAGGCACGGGTTCTCCCCCTCCCCTTCCCCTGCCCCCCTTGTCTTCTCTTGAGACGTGCCGCCAATGCACGAAGCCTTCCAATGCGGCGTGTGGCTTCCCCTCCCCTTATTCTCTCGGGTGCAGTCTGCCGTCTGCCGGCCGTCTGCTGTCTTGTTTGCATTGGCGTGAGGATTTCGGGGAGGGATGGATGGACCCCTTATCTGCGTCCGTGCCGCAACGAAATCTTATTGGTCGGTCCCCTGACTCCTTGCATTTCCCAATTGTCTCCTTTTTTTTTCTTCAGCCGGGGGGTGGTTTTCGGCTTGGTTAAAACAGCTGGCCAACCAGAGAGCTGGGATGTTTCCAAGAAGGGGCAAGAACGGCTCGTTGGCGTCGTTTCAAAATCGCAGATGATGGTGTGTGTGCCACGAGGACTGCGTTTTGTGTGCGCCACGGGAGATGCTGGTGAGCGAGTTTTGTTGAAGTTTTGGGGAGATGTGGTGGCTTGACCCCGGCGCCGACGATCTCGAGAAATCGCCCGAATGCAAATCAGCTGTATTTCATTTCATCCAACGCTCTCGCCGTCGCTTTTTAGCGGACCAAAGCTGGCTTTTTTTTGAGCTTGTTTCGCTGTTGGCAAAATGGGTCGCTGGAAGCCACAAGAGATTATCCATCCGCGCGCTTCAACCTGCCTGCAGCAATCCGGGCGACAAAAGAAGTGGCAGCTGTTCGGAAATTTTATCAACGGTCTGTCTGTCCGAGGGAGCAGACGGTTTGTCACAGGTTTAGGTCTGTTTGCTGGTGAACCGTGATACAAAAAGTCGCACTCGGCCTCCTCGTCAGCCCATCAATTTGCAGAAAACATCTCTCTTTTCAACAGGTCTCTGACCGGAACACGTGTGCAGGAACACTTGTGCGCAGTGCAAAATCGAAATATTCCGTGATCAAGGGGGAAGAACGAAGGCCGTTATCGTGACGCCAACGCAGTCCTGCTGTCCACAATGCATGTGTCCGTCGATTCTGCGTATACAACACCAGCAATTCTTCGTGGAGGTGACCGAAGTGACCGGAAGGGGAAGAGCTCGTCGGGAATCCTCCTCTCCTCGTCTCCCGTCGTCTCACGTCGTCTCACGCCGTCTCCCACCGTCTCCCGTCGTCTCACGTCGTCTCATGCCGTCTCCCACCGTCTCCCGTCGTCTCACCTCGCCTCATCAGGTCTTGCCTACCCTCCAGCAGCGACGGCATCGGCCGCGTCGTCCTCGTTCATCTACCCATCTCTAAGGGTTGATGTAAACCGTGGGCGGCGATCCGATGGGGGTTCCGCCCCGCGACTTCTCCTCCTCATGAGCCTGGCGCTCCGCCTCGATCCGGTCGAACTCCGACTGAAGGTGCGAGCGGAACACGGCCTTGTACTCCAGAAGCTCGGCATCGCTCAGCGGGTGCAGGTCGCCCTTTCGCCTCCGCCAGCTGTCACCCGTCTCCCGCAGCTTGGCCTCCGCGTCTTGGCCGTTCGGGTCTTCAAACTGGTAGGCGCGATACTCGGCGTTGACCCACCCGGTGCCTTGTAGTAAATTGTAGGGGTAAGTCAGCACTTAGAGGATACTTTTTTTTTCTTTTTTTTTCTTCTCTTGAACTTATTATCCTCAACCCACCGCATGCATCAGTGAAACCCGCAAAAAGGTGGACGCGCGGGGCATGCCGTGGTCGGCTCTTCGCCCCTCCACCTCATTCCCGAAGCCAGGAACTGGGTGCGAGGGCACCAAAATGGGTGACGCGTGTCATCTGAAAAGAGAAGAAAAAATACGGGGATTTGGGAAACTGGAATAGTATCATGATGACGGGTGAGTTCAGTGGAGAGGACAAAGAGAGGAATCCATGAGCCCACCTAAATCCTGCTGTATGCCGTCCCAGTCCTGAGTCAGAAAATGCAGCAGGCCTCCATGGGTGACCACCACAATGTGAGCCTCCTCGATCCCCTCCTCCGCCGCCGCCTTCTTCGCCAAGTCCCTCAGCCAGACGCGGGCCTTCCTCGAGCGCTCGTCCAGCTTGGCGAGCTCCGGCGCCCAGGGCCCGTCCATGCGCTTGTCGTTCCAACCCGGCGTCAGCTGGCCGAGGTCGACCTGGCCGGCGAACTCGGCCTCCAGCTTCGCCGGCTCGCTGCCCGTGTCGCAGGGCAGAGCGGAGACCTCCTGGACCAGGGGCTGCGCGGTGACCTTCTTGCCGGCGTCGATGGCCGGCTTGAAGGCGTGCAGCGCCGTGTACAGCGTGCGCCGGATCGGCGACGCCACCACGTGGGTGAGCTTGTCGTGGAAGGGGAAGGCGTTGCGCAGGTCGACGCACTGCTGGATGCCCAGGTCGGTGAGCAGAGGGTCGGGGATCTTGTGGGGGTCGGGACCGCCTGGAACCCGGGGCAGGTTGTGGTGGCCCTGGGCGTGGCGGACGAGGTAGATGGTGGCTGAAGGCATCGTGTTGGTGCTTGGGGTATACACGGAAACTATTTAGTGATTCCTCCTATAGTTGCTTGTGGGAGCCGACAGTAAGCTCTGCCAAAGTATATAGTCCGTTCTGGCTGGGTGGGCAGATGTCTAAATACTCGTCGGAGTGGTATGTAAATGTCTGGAATGCCGGCTGAGCCACCTAACATGTAGTAGGACACATGCTGGTTGTGGTTTGGCCATGGGCCGGAGGAATCGGCCTTTTTAAAGATGTCGGTGGCGCATGGTGTTGTTGGCCAGGCGGCATCGCTAGGACTATTTGCCCGGATTGGCCCGGTTGGGATTTGGCTCATGTAGTCATGATAAAGATCGACGACGGAGCCTACCCACACGGCAATTCCGAACCACATGCAATCGGAGTTAGGTGCAATTGGCTGACTGGCGGTTGTCGGACCCGGGTTGCCGAGGCCATTACCCTCCGAGTCCGGTCTATAAGACTCCGGCGCCGGCCAGTGAGTGACTCATGGAACAGATTTCATTCGGTTTAGGTCGGGGGTGTTGAATTGATTACATCTATTTACCCGAGAAAAAGAATAAAGCTCTACTACTGGACATTCTAACCCCTTAACCACGCACACATATCCATCCAAGCCAAGTCCCCCCCAACTGTGACAACAACATGCATTCTCAGTTTTCCGTACGATAAGGAGAAACCACCAGGTCGACGACACGTGAAATAGTGGGTGAACAGGAGATCCATCTCCTCCTGAGGTACCCCCGGTTCAACTGCCTTGTCAATCAGAGCAGCCCCTATTCACCCCCTCAAGGTCAGCTTTTCTCAGCCATGTAATGAGTGATTAGGGAACGGGTAGGAAATAGACGAGTCAAGAAGAGCGAACCACATCACAACGAACGTACCTCATCAGCAAGCATCCGCCTCACCTCCCCATCAACCACCGCCCGATCCATAAACCCGCTCCCAAAAACCCTCAGCCTCCTCCACCCGCCATCCTCCCCAAACACCTTCTCCCTCCCCACCGCGGCGCCCTTCTCCCTAACAACAACGCTGCCCGCGTAACCCCCCCTCGGCCTGTTCCTCCTCCGCGCCCTCACCTCCATCTCCCTCCGCGTCGGCAGCGCCTCGGGCCAGGGCAGGTTCTCCTCGTTCAGCTCGCAGCCCATGAAGCGCGCGCGCCGCATCCGGTCCAGCACCAGGAACGACCGCGCGGGCCGCAGGTGCGCGGGCATGCCCTGGGCCGCGCGGCGGGAGCCGCCCGTGTCGTCGTCGTCGAGGTCCCCGGGGACCTCGCCGTCGTAGTCGCTGCCGTTGTCGTCCCAGCGCTCGGCCTGCGCTCGGCGCTCGAGGCGCTCGCGCTCGGAGGGCGTGGGCGAGGGGAGGGGAGGGGCGGACACGTGGCGCCGCACTTGGAGGTTGTCGTCTAGCTTGTAGGTGACGACGGGCTTGGGCGGCTTCGTGGGGCCGGGGGTGGTGGTGGTGTCGGGAGAGGGATGTTCCTCTCCGTCGCTCTCGCCGTCACTGTCGCTGTCGCCGTCGCCGTGACTGTCGCTATCGCCGTCGCCGTTCGCATCGTCGAAGGAGTGGAGGTAGGTCTCGAAGGCGTCGTATTCGATATCCATCGCGTCTGTGTGCGCGGACGGAGGGGTGATTGTGGCGGCGGCAGCCTTACCTCCTCCGCCACCGTTGGCTTTGCGTGGGGAGCGAACTTGTGACATGATGGATGTCTCTGTTGCGTTCTTGTGGTAGGCGCGCTTCGGGGTTAGGCCTGGTTGTTGTAATTCTCACTGGCTCTGAAGATAATGGGATGAGTGGTGCTCGCAAACAGAAGGGTTTGTATATCACTGAGCAGTCGGGCACTCGACAAAGAATGGGAAAGAATGGGAAAGCAGCAAGGGAGCGAGAGAGGGGGCTGGGGTTTGGCTTGGAATGTACGTCCCGGGTTTGGGGATTCCTGACATTCCTGAGATGAACGCGTACAACCAGACGCTGGAACAAAGAAGCCCGCTAAAGAACGTAAGGAATGAACCGTAAACTTCGGTCGCTGACTAGGACTTTGACAAGGTGCTTATTTAATTTTGTAGCATGATGTTTGCGGCGAGCGTCGGGCATCTTTGCTTGTAAGTGTGCTGGTTTCAAAACAACTTGCGCCAATAATGTGACTCGACGGGGCGGGAACTCAAGTTAGAAGACTGGCGAAATCCGGATTTGGTTTGGCATGGGTCTTTCTACCAGTCTACTCTGTAGTACACAGCAGTCCACGCGTCTGCTTGCCGTTTCCTTCGATTCAAACCATCCAAGAAAAGAAATGCGACGAGGAGAGGAAAACAAAAACAAGGACTGTGATCACGCGCGTGTGCGTGGGCCAGATGTACTCTCAATCCCTGTCTGTAAAGGAACAAAAAGTCAAAAACGCCAGGGCAGCATGGGCGATGAGTATGGGTGGCAGGGACGCCATGTACAAGGGAGAGAGAGAGAGAGTAGAATAAGGGGTAGTTAGGTAGGTTGGTAGTGGCGGACAGCAAGGGGAATTCTGGTGAAGATGGGAAATTCAGCGAGGAAGGAGGCGGCATGAACAACAAATAGCTTCCTGTAGAGCATAGGGCGTTCGGAAATCACAGGTCGATAAGACTTTCCTCAACAACAGGCTTCTGCGGGGCGTGCTGTGGTGCAGAAGGGAAGGCTTCCTGACCATACTGCGGGAACGGTCCGCTGGGAGCCTGGGGCCACGGCTGGTGGTTGACTGGTATCGAGGACTGGAGGGCGGCCGACTGCGTCCAATACGGCTGCTGCTGGTGCTGAGGTCGCTGGTGGGCTTGCTGGTGCTGTTGCCGTTGCTGTTGATGGGCTTGGGGAGGCTGCTGCTGCTGCTGCTGCTGTTGGGGCGGCGCCGACGGCTGTTGCTGCTGTTGTTGCGGGCCGGTGTGCTGCGCCGGCAGCTGCTGCAGACTGGGGTATGGCGAGTGGGGGTGGACAGGCTCGGCCGGGACGGGGACCGGGGTTTGCTGAGCGGAGACCTGGTGGGGCTGGTTGAAGTAGAATGAAGCACTGGGGTCGGAGGTTGGCGTTGTCCCGACCGAGTCGGCTAGGGCAGGGGCTGCGAGAGCCGACTGTGACGGCGCCGTCTGGCCTTCTTGGGGTGGGTAGTGGTGTAGCTGCGGCGAGGAGTACTGTTGCGCTTGGGGCGGGGCTACCGACGACCGCCAGCTATCCGCCCGTTGAGGTTGCTGCTGCTGCTGCTGTTGCTGCTGTGGCGGTTGCTGTTGCGGCGCATATGGCCCGTTCGGTGGGCCGGAGATGGAAGACGCTCGCTTGTCGTAAGACGAGAACTGCGGCTGTGGTGTCTGCTGGGGTTGCTGGGGATATGACGGCTGCCGGCTAGGGGGGGCATAGTCGTGTTGAGGATCTCCCGTGTAGAAGCTTTCGCTGGGGATGGTGCTGGGGGCGCTAGGGCCCTGAAGAGACGGATATGGGCCGGATGCCTGTCGAGGCGCGGGGAGGTTATACCCCCCAAAGCTGTGCTGGCTGTAAGCCTTGGAGAGTCGCTCCTCAAGCATTCGGTCGTAGTACCGAACCACTGTCGCAAGCTTGGCGTGGAGGTCCAGGAGAGTGTCTAAACAACCAACGAAGCGTATCGAGTCAGAAGTTTGATATAACTAAAAGAGAGAAAAAAAAAAGAGCCGGAAGAGTGGATAGGGCGTTGGCTAGGGCTCACCGTGCTTGCTCATAGTCTCGCCATACGTGCGCGCCAGCTTGGGACGCAGCGCGCCAATACTGTCGTATAGCTCCTGGAGTTGAGGCTCGCGCAGGATCGTCCCTGGCGGCTGCGTCTGCAAGCGATCCACCAGCGTTGAGAACAGGTTGATGTTCTCCGCCTCAACAGGTGTCAGCTCGTAGTCATTTTTGAGCAGGGTGAAGGCTGCGGCAGTCGCGTGCAGAGAGCTGTGCGTCTGCTCCTTCAGAACCGCAGCATGCTGCTTCTTCTGCTCCTCCATGTCTGCGAGCGACGCGGCGATCGCGGCTTTGAGGTCTTCATCCTCCTCCTCCACCGTCTTTGCAGCTTGTGACGAAGAGTGGCCGTTGACCTTGGGTTTGGAGGCCGACGTCGCGTCGTCATTGTAAGGAGACTTCTTGGAGCCGCCAAGTTCGGCCAGGCTCATAGCCAGTGCCTTCTTCAGGTCCTCATCAAAGCCGTCATCACTGAGATCGACCCTCGCGTTGCGCGGTTGCATGGCCGAGGACGATCTGGACTTATGTGGGAAAGACGAGTAGAGGGAGCTCCGGTCCGGCCTCGCCCCGCCCACCCCTGTGATCCCACCTGCGCCACCGCCTCCCCGAGACTTGTCCGTTAACTTTGCATAGCACCCATCGTCCACCCTCACGGCTTCGAGTATGCCTAGGTGGGGGAGCGGGATGGTCTTCGACGAGCACTGCTGGTCAAAACAGCTCCCGCAGTTCCGGCAGTGGTGCTTCCGGTTGGTAAAGGTGAACGGCGTTCGGCAGCGCATGCAGACGTCTGAGTCGGTCCATTCGGGAGGCTGCAACAACTTGGAGTAAGCAAGTCTCCGTACCACCGACAGAGGAGGGAGGGGTTAAAGGGGAATGGGGTGGGCCAGGTTTGCAGGGTCGAGGGAAACGTACTGCACTGCTGTCGATCATACTGCTTGACACGGTCACACGAGGAGGGAACAAGTGTCCCTCTCTTTGAAGGGTCTTGTAGACCTCGCCAATGTAAGCAAGCTCATACCGACCCTCCGTGACCGCAGCCCACGACTGGATCAGCTCCAAGATCTTGGCCCGGACATCACTGTTGACGGCGGCAGGACCTCCGGCTTTGAGCAACGACACCAAGTTATCCATGAACTCTCGCGATGCGATCTCGACAAGGAAATGCTGGCCGCCGTTTTTCACACATGTATCTATGAGCTGGTTTGTTCCGGAGTTCCGTTAGCGACTGGGTAACCCCGGCGCGTGCTCTTGCCTTCTGCAGATTTCAGAACAGGCATAGAGGCATAGAGGCATAGACAAACCTCAAGAGCGCTCAGCTGGGTGTTGGGGTTCCTGCTGTCCAGCCGACGCTTCAGGGAGCGCATGGCATCTTTCGGAGGAACGGTCTTTGACCTAATGACGTCGGATATTTCAAGGTTGAGAGCCATGTCCTGCCTGCAGAGAAGGATAATTCAGAGTCAGATGATGCGCTGAAGCCTTGATACGGCGATGCGGACTGGAAGGAGGGAGCAGGGGACGTCGTACAAGCTGCTGCTTGTGGCCTTCTCGATCTGCTCATCAAGGGCCGTGTTGGCTCCGGAAGACCACCAGCCCATCATTCTGCCGGTTTCGACGGTTCGCGATGATCGGTTCGAGCTAGGAGGAAGGAATAAAAATGGCAACCGGAGAACAAGAGTGTAGGAGGACGCGGCGGGTTCCGGCTTCAAATTTGGCGCCGTGGAAGACAGTCGATCGGGGATGCGCCGTTGTTGGTCAACAGAGCAAACTGATGACGCAGGTCTGTGATCCGTGGCCTGTGAGGCGGGGACAAGTTTGAGAATCGGCGGCCGTCTGATTCCGTTCTCCAGTGAAAAAGAGGATGGGCTTGCGATGCGATGACAAGAAGCTCCGGGATTCGGATCGGGGGATGGGAATATTGGCGGATGACTTTTCCGCCTCTGCCTATTTTGCTGGTTGAGAAGTTGATGGAGCAGCCTTCAGAAGCTTGCGTAGCACCTGCAGGACATCACTAGCACCCGACATCTCAACTGTGCCACCTTCGGTATAGCGGGCTGAGGGGCGTGGTTCTAACAGCACCACTAGAAACGCCTGTCTCTGCGTCCAGCCACACTTTGTCTCTTGTCGGTCGTCGACCCACTCTCCAAGGCAGCCAAACAAATGGTTTGCCAGTGCACGCAGGTCGCCACACTAGGATTCTCTACACCCTACTGCATGACGACGGTGTGGCGGCGAGAGACGCCCACCTCTAAAAGTTACCTCCAGTCGATATTGAGATGATGGCATTCACGAAATAAGTTTGCCGCTCTTGAGGCCACTGTGAACGACGCAAACCGATTGCCCGAACACTTGACCCGCATCGGCGGCGGCTGTCTTGCCGGTGACCAAGGTGACCACGACAAGACGACGACTGGCCGAGGAGAGCATTCTTGGTTCGGCCAAAACGAGACAAAACTACCTGAGGCAGTACCTACGGATTTAACCCACGCATCGCCGTTGACGAACAAAGAATGCTACCAGCCATTCCAGCCTGTCCTCCCTTCAGCCATTATTACATCTTTAACCGAATGCGGTGCTGAAAGAAGCTTCAGAGAGGTCCTCAGATCGAAATAAATATCTACATCCGCTCCCGCCTGCTCCACTAGCTCCCTCACTGCCACCCATGACCTACCGGCTCTCTTCATCTACAAGTTCGCGCCATCTGCCCGACAGAGTGCGCGCTCGACCACGCTCAAAAATACTTGAGTTTGACACCCCTCCCTCCGCCGCATCGCTAGACACCGCACTCGAACGCCGCTCTTCCGACGCAAATCGACCAGAACCCAGCGCATCCAGAAAGTGCACAGGGACATAACGACCTACCTATCTGGAGGCATGAGCCCAACATCCTACTCATCCCCAACCGCCGGCACCACCACGACGACCATTCCGGGCCTCCCCACGCACGCGACTCGTTTGGACCTCGGACGCTTCCCTGGCGCCGAGATGACCAGCGGCGATGGGGTCCCCACCGGTTTGCCCGGTGCTCGCCCACCTAGGCCACCGCTTCCGCACATCGACGACCTTGTGAACGTGGTGCCAGACATCACCCTTGGCCGGTCTATTGATGCTACCCTGACGTACGGCGAGGGTTGTATTAAGAATGCCGAGGCCTTCAAAACTTTCGGCAGGCCGGAAGCGGCCCTGAAGGAATACCTCAAGGCCACCACGATCGTCGTCGAATACATACCCAAGAACCAAGAGTTCCCTTCGCTATTGGCCCGGAAACCCCTCGTGGCTCGGCGGCACACTGCCCTTATGAAAAGGGTACACCAGCTCCATTCCACCTTTGACCAGATCAAGGAGGACATCAAAAGAGACAACCTGATCAGTGGCGTACAGCCTAAGTCCGCGCGCCTAGTCAAAACTCAGTCAGAACCAGCACGTCTCGGCCCAGCCAGACCAGCCAGCCCACCGTCCACGAGGGGGCAGGTTACGAACGGGGCAACCAACGGGTCCGGCCCGGCGTCGATACATGGGGCTGCTCATGGCAGCGGTACCAGCCATGGCGGCCAGAACAGTCAGGAGGCTCCGGTTTCGGGCGTCGGTGGCAGTCCCTCTCCTAGGGGGCGGCCATCGGTTCAGCCCAAGCCGCTCGCGCTGCATGGGAATGTGCTGAAGCCCGCCACCCCAGGCCCAGGCCTAGGCTCAGGCCCAGGACAGGCGGCGAGCAAGACGCCTCACGATCTTCTCCTCGAGCGGTTCGCAAACCTGCGTGGGCCTAGGACTTCAACAGACCTGGACAATTCAGCTTCAAACCAAACCAGCCCCACATCTCAGCGACCGCTGAGGCCAAGGATCAGTCCAGGGGAACCCGTCAACATCTCCCTAATCAGTGACTTGCCCGAGATCAAGGCGCCGCCCGCCATCTACAGTCCTGCTAGGGGTACCGTGTCCCACGAGGCAGCCAACTTGCCGTCGAGCAACTCGAGGGGAATGTTCACTAGAACAGGCTCAACACAGTCGCTGGCCGGCCAGGTCAAGTCACCCCCCCCGCTCAACGCCGAGTTCTTCGGGTCATCCGCGCCAAATTTCGGTGCCGCCGTGACTGCGCCACAGCGACCGAAGCCCCCAATTCCCGACAGGGACACTATCTCTCCCAAGGAGCTGTTCAACTTCCAGAAGGCTTCAACCCTCGGATTCAAGATGCTCATCATCGATGTGAGGGATCGAGGGGAGTTTGATGAAGGCCACATCAACTCGCAGTCCACCATCTGTATCCCACCGGAAAGCCTCGATCGTGACAACATCTCCGCCGAAGACGTGGAGGCTAGTATGGTTGTCGGACCGCAACGAGAGCAGGACCTATTCAGAGACCGGGGTAATTACGATCTCGTTGTTTTTTACGACAATGACTCCGAAGAGATCAACTACAGGAGCGGGACTCCACAAGAAAACGCGTTGCGGGCCCTCTACAGCGCCCTGAAGCTCTACGATTATGGTTCGGAGAAGTCGACTGATCCCAAGCTGCTCAAGGGTGGACTTGACGCCTGGCTCGGCCTCATGGGTCCGTCTTCGCTCCAGGAGTCAAAGACAGTGCCTGACGCTCCCGGGATGGTGCCACGGGCGCGGCCAATTCAGGACCCTGTCGAGGCTCGACGTTGGGAGGAGAACCTGTCCAAGATGCAGAACACGCTAATGCGGACCCAGGACGAGTTCCTGCGCCGGTTCCCATCCGTATCGGCGATGCAAGAGTCCATGACCTCTCCCACAGTGGAGAGGCCCCAACCCCAGCAGCGTCCGCAATCGCCATCACCACCAACACCACGCTCCGCACACAGCAGACTCCCGTCGTCAGTGCAAAACATTGAATCCATGCCTCCGCCCCCCATGCGGCCCCCGCCGGCCGTGCCACGCCAAAGTCACACCGGCCTCATGGAAACAGGCAATGAAGAGCACTACGCTTCGCCGACTGGTCTGGTCACCAAGGCCTCGAGAGAAAGGAAAGGGCGCCCCAAACCAGTTGGGCTGGACAATCCCAACTTCTGGTGCTACGCGAACTCGTCGGTTCAGGCCTTGTTCCACTCGTTCGGCTTCGCCCTAGATCTGACGGGCAATGGTTGGATGGACAAGTGGACCGTGCCGAAGCGGGCCGGCGAGAACCTGAACAATCCGCAGCTCCTGACCAAGATCGTCTCGAATTTGTTCCACTGGATGAACAATGGGCAGTTTGAGTCGATGCAGTGCAAAACGCTCATGGACTACGTTCACTTTGTGGATTCAAAGAGTTACAAGCCCAAGGAAAGTGTTCTAGGCTCCCAGAACCACCAACAGGACGCGGGCGAGTTCATCATGTTTCTGATGGGACACATCCACGACGAGACGAATCGACTGCGGGACGTGGATGACAAGGGAATCAGCTTCCCCAAGGACGCGGACAAGCACGAATGCGCTGCTCAGTTCTGGGAAAGCTACCGCAGGTCGAACGACTCCATCGTGGACCAGTACTTCCGGGGCCTGCAGCGTGACACGTTCACTTGCTCCAGCTGCGGGCATGTTACGTACAGCTACGCGGCCTGGGACAAGCTGGCCATCACGTTCCCCGAAGACCACCACAAGGATTCCATCGATTTGAGAACGATGCTGCGGGCCAACTGGCCAGACGCTGGCGAGGCGCGCAAAGACTACAGGTGCGACGGGTGCAAGGAGGTCGGCCACACCGCCTGCAGACAACGCCACGTCCGGCTCCCGGAACTGCTCTGCATCACGGTCAATTTCGCCAAGAACGAGAGGGACAAGGTCAAGACCCGCATCGAGTACCCGGTCGAGCACCTCGACCTAACCGAGTTCACGGACGCACTCCCCGCGAGCATGGCCGACAGACCCGAGGGGCTCGAGTGGGATGGCCCCTTCACGTACGAATGCTACGCGTCCATTCTCCACATCGGCAACGACATAAAGTCCGGCCACTACGTCGCGTTCGTGCGGGACCAGGGGAGGGGCAGCGGCGGCAAGAGCGACTGGCACCTTTGCAGCGACATCAACGTCCAGAAGTACATCATCGACTCGGACGCCGCTGCTAAACGCCAGGGCATGTACGAGAAAGGGTCGGTCGCCGTCCTCTTTTACCGCCGAAAGCGGCCCGCTAGCTAGAGCACCTGATGAGGCCAACAGCTCTTGTCGAGCATACCTTGCTACCTACCTACTTAACGCTTCCCGTCGCTTCAATTCCGGCAGTCTGCACGATGGACAGACTTGCTGGATACAACCTCACATATACCTACTATACCTCGCCTACACCTCCTGTACCCCTCATCGTCGCCGCCATCATCACCATCATCACCGCCACCACCACCACCACCATCATCATCATCATCACTAGCAAGCCAAACCGACGCTAGTGGGCTTTTTGGATTTCTCCATCCTCTGCTCATCAAGGTAATATGAGGACGCATTGGATTGGGCCTAATCGACTACCACTCTGTTTTCTTTCTAGATTCCTTTTTCGTTCCATTCTTTGGGTTCTCCTCTCCCCCCGCCTTTTTGTCCTTACGAAAAAGGGAGGGGAACAAATCCCTGTACATATGTTATTCCCTTTCTGTTACCTAGGTGCTCTTTCTGTTACCTAGGTGCCTACTGACCTTGCCTAGGAGTTAGCGTTTTTTGAGTACTCTCGCATCTCTTTTTCGTCAGCCCCCTTTTTCTGTCCCTTTATCGACCCAGTTCTAAGCAGCATTATCGCCCCCTCCCTTCCTCATTGCTGGCAGGCAGCACGGCATTTGGGAGGCAGGCGAAGGAGTTCGTTGGGTACCTTACCTTCCTGAATCTACCACCTACCTTGTCAAATTATTAGCCCCTAGACGAGAGCATATGTGAACAATGATGGATAGATCAAGATCAATATTATGATGAAAGCTTGGGACCGGTTGGTTCGGTGATTTCTGCATCGGCCGTTTCCTTCCACGATCTGAACGAGAAGGACGTATCTCAAAGACCTCGCTCATACAATGCAAGTTCGCAAAGCACGAACTTCTTTCTGCCCGGGGAGAGATTTGAGGGTGCCTGAAAACTGCAACGCTATCCTGCCTTCCTGGGGGAAAGCTAACAATGTACCAACAACATACCCACGTACACACATCTTACCCGCCCCATCCCAAGCTTTTGTCGGGCAGTAAACAATCTACCAGGTTCCGACGTAGGAATGTAGCCTCTGCATGTACTTACTGCCTTCGCCCTGCATTAGTTCCAACGGAGAGGCCCTCTGTAACCTGTCCCTCCCAAACCACGAACTTTCCAGGGATTTGCTGCTGCAAGAAGCCCAAGCGAACAAACAACAAACACGACGAAGTCTGACTTCGTTCATGCATGTGTGCGTTGCGTGCTTCCGCTTTCACCACCGCGGCGGGTTCCTCTCCACCTTCGGGGTAACAACCGCGTTCCGGTCAGCGAAGGGGTCGTTCTCGTCGTCATCGTCGACATCATCACCATCATCGTCGTCGTCGTCATCGTCCTCGTCCGAGTCGACGCGACCCCGCGGAACCGGCGACTGCGGCTTGGACATGGGCGACGGTCGCGGCGGCGGGCCGCCCGTCCGCCGCGGGCTGATGCTGAGCCCTGCCACGTTGGGCATGGTGCTCGTCGGGCTCGTCGGGGACTGTTGCTGGCGTTCACTGAGCACTGTTATTTCACGGCGGGTTGGGGATGTTAGCTAGGAGAGTGGTTCTAGAAATATGGTGATGACTCAAGGTACCTAACTAGGTTAGGTAGGTAGGGGATACACACTTCTATACGCGTGAGCCTGCTCCGCGATGTCGTCCTCCGAGTCACTATCCGCGTCGATGGACCGGTCGAGCTGCTCGAACGTCATGAGCGCGGTGATGAGCTGGTCGTTGGCGTTGAGGAGACTGCCCAGCCACTCCTCTGATTCGACGTGATGGATCTGTTGCAATGAGATGTTAGATTAGACGAGGGGGGCAAATCCTGAATTATGGATTGTAGGAGTGGGATGAGAACCAGGGAATGTTACACACATATCGCAGAATCTTCCGCCTCAAATGCTTGCACGTCTCAAAATGCATCACCGCCTGCTGGTTCTCTGAGATGCGCTCCCTCTCGCGGTTGATCGTCTGCAGCGTGTTGGTGAGCTTCGTGGCCGCGATGGTGGACTCGGCGATCGTCGTCTTCATCGCGTCCTGCTCAGCCGCGAGGTTGAACGGCTGTCGAGAAGAAGAAGAAGAACCGCCCTTGTTCTTGGATGACGACGACTTGTCCTTCTTCTTTTTGTCTTTAGACGACCCCATGTAGCTGAACGAGCTGACGCGCCCGGTGGGCTGCGTCTCTATGCCCGACCCGGAGGAGAAGGCTGACGGCCAGGCGGAGGATGATGACGAGGATGAGTGCTGGTGGTGGGGTTGTTGTTGTTGCGGCGAGGGCTTGCTCTCTTCTTCGTCTTCGCCGAAGGGGTTGTCTGTCTCGCGTACGGCGCGGGATCGGTCTTGTGTGACGGCTTGTTTCCGTCGAGGCAGTTGCTGTTTATCATCTCAGTATCCCTGGTTTATATATTATTACTTTCTGAGGTGAGAGAAGATGGACATGAAACCTCGCGCACCTTGTGAAGCTTCGCGATACCCTCCAGACCTCGCGTGTTGCTGAAGTCGGCAGCCCATGAGCGAAACAGCACGGAGCACTTCTTCTTGACGTCCGGGTCAGACAGATCCGAGGTTGCGCAGAAGCGGAGTCGCTCTAGCAAGGGCTCGTCGGCGAAGGCCCTCTGGAACTGCGGCCCGGCGTTTTGGATGAGGCCGTCCAGGATGGCGAGAGCGCGGAGCTGTCGGTGTACATTGCCGTACTTGAGCTTCTTCCGGATGGCCCGCGCCGCCTCCGTTGGTCCGGTAGCCTGGAGCTTGATCGCGTCGACCAGCTCCGGGATGCCGCTCATATCGTCCTCATCATACGTCTCGCTTGTCAGCCGCTCGACCGCGACGGTGACGGCCGAGTAGGGCTTCTTCTGTTGTGCATCAAACAACGGCGATATTAGAGACTATGTCCATTCATATTTGCCAATATTTCCTGCTTCCACGGCCCGACCCATGCGACCAGCCTTGTGGGACATGAGCGTGAGGCCGGTGTGGTGCACATGCTACACAGTAAGATGGACAGCTTGTCTGGTGAATGCCTCCATTTCATCACCAGAACAGAAAGAAGAGAAGAAGATCCCGAAAACATTTGAAAGGACGGGAAGTAGTCAAAGGGATATAATGAGATGGAAATGAGATAGCGAGTTGGGATGCCACTAGGGTTTTGATGAGACAAGGGTTGTATGTATCTCCAGTATTCTGATCATCAACATCGCAGAAGAAAACGGCGGTTAAAATGACGACGGAAAATCAAGGATGGGCTGGCGATTCAATTTCTGCAGCCTTGCTCTGCGGGATATGATCTGCTCGAAGATGCGATATGCATGAAAATAGGCGGCTCTCTTACCTGTGAGAACATGGTGTCGACTACCGGGTCGATCCGTTCTGCCCAATGCAGCCCGATGGCGGCCGACAGACTAACTTCACGTGGGGTTTGAGACTGGGAGGAAGTCGAGTTGTTTGCCTTGCTTTCACGTTTTTAAGAGGCGAGCCCGGGGGCAGGCAGGGTGATGCGGGGCAAGGCTAGCTGCTCAGAGTACCAAGAGAGGCAAAGGAGAGTTGAACTTGGAACGCCGTTCGACAGTCGTCGAGCTTCGGTTGATAAAACTGCTGGTGGTGCTGTGAGTCCTTACACAACTGTTGCTTGTGTGCGTGCTCCGGGCAGGCCTCACGAAGTAGCGAAAAAACCAACACACAGCGCGAAAGCCCCCGGACCTTGAATGAACACAAAGGGGTGCAGTAGCCTCGGTGTGTCACGCGTGGCGGCAGCTTCGCAAAGCAACAAGCTCCAGTCACCCTCATGCGCCCACCAAGGCGAGAGAGACATGGCAGAGGTGGGGGCGGGGATCATCAATGGAGCCGCCTACCCGTTTCACTCATCGGCCCCCTGTCCAGGCAGGCCTGGGGCTGCAAATGCCGATAAGATAAGCAGATTAGGTCACCTGTGGTGCGTCGACAGTGGCCAACAAGCTCGCAATCTCATCGACGACAACTGCCGTGGAAAGAGATTGTCCCCCTCCGTCTCACTCATCAAGTGATAATTGAGTCGTCATCATCAACCACCAGTACCACCTACATTCTTGTCGCAGAGAGCATGAGGCCCGGTGTTGTGGCGCAGCGATGTGAAGAGCGCTTGATGGATCCGCCTTCCCCTGAGCCAATCTTCAAGATCCGTTCTGACTGGTGAGTCCAAGTCCTTCTGCCGTTCAACCGACGATCGACAAAAGCCGGCACGGCGGAAACTTGATGCGACAACCGACCGTGGATGATCTGATGTAACAGGGGCGTCTTTTGTCAACTTCATATTTTAAACTTTAGTGATGACAGCTAGCCTTCCAGTCATCACTGCTTGTGAGCGAGCATTATCGTCACGGCGGTACCACTCACACACCCTTTCCTTTTCTTCCACTCTCCTCCTCGGAAGCCCCCGTCTCTGATACGAGGCCCAAAGGCGTCGATTCCCCACCCCTAGCATAGTTCGGCGGATGAGAAATGATGGAGCCTGGGTCACACCCGCCACCAGGCACTGTCCTTCCAGACGAAGCACAGACAGTCAGACAGTCAGTCTTCTCCCCGCGCCATCCGATGTCGTCGCCCGGGCCTTGTGCTCGGCTCTCCGAACCGTTGCCCGGTGGCAGCCCCCTTAAGCGATGTCAATGGGGACTCCTAGCGGGCATTTTGGACTGCCCGATGACCTGTTGAGCATTGGCCAACTAGTCAAGATAATAGCTCCGAATAGGGGGCCTCTAATACCTGTGGACTCCTCTGTCGATGACGCTTCCATCCGATGCTGTATGTTGGGATTACCCTATACGGTCGGCCGCGTTGTCAGCTCAGGATGTTCGCCTCCTGCTTTGGCCTGCGGCCTTGGCCTTTGTTTGCCGGAGAAGAAGCTGATTTTGCCTCCATTTCTTCCTCGGTAAAGGCTTGGGAGGGGTGATTGGTAGCACGTATAAGTATGACTGGGCTACTAGTGGGACTTTTGGCGCAGCCCTGCATCGCGGCTCTGCTTCCTACTCCAGGATTGTGATTGCTCTATCCAAACCTCTGCTTCTAGGCTACTTCAAGGCTGGCTCGCGCCAACAGGTCCAGGATGCTCGGCCGTTTGGCTCTCTTCCTCGTATCCGCTTCACTTCCCGGCCAGATGCTCGGTTCTCCTGCGGCTCGCCCAGGCGTACAGTTTAGCAAGAGGGATGAGCTCCCAGTGCTGAATCTTCCATACGGGTCATATCAGGCGGCTAACTACAGCTCGTCCTCCGACATGTAAGCAATGCTCGACTCATCGCCATTCGAGGTTCGGTATAGGAAGTCTTACTCGAGTAGCTACACTTTCAAGAACATCCGCTATGCGGCACCACCGGTGGCTGACCTCCGATGGGCGAAGCCGGCTCCGCCCTTGCCGGAGACGACGGTGCAGAACGGCAGCTATGGGCCCAAGTGCGTCCAGTCCCCGCTAACAGGCGTCAACGTCCTCGGGCCGGGGAACATGTTCCCCATCGGCGGGGACATCAATAAGTTGTGAGTCGATATCTAACAATTACATGGCTGGGTGCTATTGGTGCTGACACTGGATGTTATCGGTTCAGCTTGGGAGGATTAAACAACTCGCTGTTTGAGGGCGGCCGGGAGGACTGTCTGTTCCTAGACGTATACGTTCCGGGAAAGGCAGTCAGGAACCCTTCCATGAAGCTACCGGTCGTGGTCTGGGTATACGGCGGGGCTTATGTTTTCGGCAGCAAGGACGCGTTCCAGTCAGAGTTCTCGCTTTACGATGGCAGCGGCATGATCGAGCAGTCCGGGAATGGCCTGATATTCGTGACCATGAATTATCGGTTAGGAGCTTTCGGCTTCCTCGGGGGCACAACGATGGAACGAGAGGGGCTGCCAAACGCCGGGCTATGGGACCAGCGCGCCGCCTTCCAGTGGGTGCAGGACCATATCCACCTCCTGGGTGGCGACAAGGACCAGGTCACAGCCATGGGCCAGTCTGCCGGCGCGGGCTCCATCATACACCACATGGTCGCCCAGGGAGGCAAGCTCGACCCCCTGTTCAGGAAGGCCATCCTGCAGTCTCCCGCCTTCCAGTGGATGTGGGACCGGAACGGCCTCACGCAGAAGCGATTCAACACATTTGCGTCGCTTGCCGGGTGCGACCCCGGGGGCGACTTGGACGGGGGAGGAGTGGTTGCCTGTCTGCGACGGACTGACATCGACACCTTATCGAAGGCAAACACAGCCCTTAACAAGCAAGTCGCGCCCGGATCGTTCGCCGTCGGTCCAGCGACGGATGGCTCGTTTATCCGACAGCTACCCGCGCTGGAGTTTAGGACGGGGAACTGGTATGGCGGGATCGAGTCGGTCGTGGTCTCGCACTGCGCGGACGAGACGTCGCTGTTCATCAGCGGTAGCGTTTCGACCGATGACCGGTTCAGGACCTTCCTGGGTGACATCTTCCCCAACTACACCCGCACCACCGGCGTGAACGATCTCATCCTCCAGTTCTACCCTTCACCTACAGCTCTGGGCTCGCCATTCCTATCGGAGAGCAACCGCGTCGAGACATTCCTGCGCGACAGTTGCTTCACCTGCCATATGAGGCACCTGACCCAGGGAATAGGCGACTCCCGGTCCTGGAACATGCAGTTCTCAGCCTCGCCGGGTATTCACGGCGCCGACCTCGTGCCGACATTCTACAACCCGAACTTCAACGACACTGGCGCGTCTTCAAACCTGCTGACCCAGCTGGCAGCCGCCCTCTTCGTCCCCTCCGTGGCCGCCGTCATCGGCGGATTGAGCACGGGGTTCCAGAGCTACATGACTTCGTACGTGCTCACGGGCGACCCGAACACGAAGCGCAACCGGACGACCTTCCCGCCCACGACGCAGTGGGACCGGCCGAACACCACGGGGGAGCAGACCACGAACGTCATGGACGTCGGGAACCTCGGGTTCAACCCTAGCAGCAGCGACTGGGAGACATTGAAGTCGTCTTGCGACTTCTGGTTCGATATACAGGCGGCGGTGACGAGCCTCGGCGGGTATGCGCCGCCAGGGGCCGTGGTCGACCAGGGCCTGGTCCAGGTCCCTAACAACCCTACCGAGAGCTATGTTGGTGGCAACTCCAGATGACAATCTTTTTAGAACCACGGAGACGTGGTCGGCCTTGAAGAAAGACATTCGAGAAGCATGAATGATTCATGACACATGAACGAAAGGAAACGAAAACCAAAATTACGATGTTAGTTTCGTTTATGAAGTAGACTGCGTTCATCAGGTTCGAAAATAAAAAAAGGGGACAGTCTGGTCGAAACGCTCAATGTCTGTGACAGACCACCCCTTGTGATTCTAGTCAGTCGCCATTAAAATGTCCGTTAAGCTTATTTTACGTAGGATTTGCTTGTAAACTTTATTACCTATACACCTACCGCGGAGACTGAGAGACTCGACTCGTGAGCAACGACATTCCATCGCCAAAGCGCCGGCGCTTGGCATCAACGGTCCAGTCATTATCTGTGAAGGTGGTAGTACATACTACATAGTTCCTTGGATAACAAGTCATCCGAAAAAAGAAGACGGCCAAGACAAGACGAACAGACGACAGAAGAAGAAGGGTGGGAAATCCCACTGACGAATCACACACGTGATGGCAGCATTGTGATTCCGCTCCGGCTTTGAACAGCTGAAACACGAAGGCAAGGGGATTTCCCGAGCACCCGGTTTCAGTGGTGGGAGAGTCAGCTCCCGCCGCCGCCCCCAAATCTAAGCCACCTAAAAGCTGGCTGAGTGGTAGATATATCAAGGCTGGCGTTGACGAGTAGTCTCCAAAAATAAAAGTACGATCTTACGAAAGAAATCCAACAATGAACATAGAATTTGCTTCAAAAAGGACTGAGAAGAAGAGCCAAGCTCGAAGAACGACACCAAACTCGCTGGCGATATTGCGAAGAGATTCATAGCAGCAACAATGCAGCTTTGCCAGAACAGGCCAGAGGGCTTTGTAAGTCGATACCCCACCATTTACAGCATCATCAATCATCAATCATCACCAACATCAGGATTCTCGGGAGAGGAGAATATTCCGTGACAAACACGCCTTGCTAACTCACCCATCTCCTCCTCCCCCCTCTTGCAGAAGCCCATGTCGACCGTCTCAAACCCGCTCCCAACACAATGCTTCTTCGACGAGTTCCTCGTCCCCTTCCCGACATGGATCTTCCTCCTCGGCCTCGTCGCGCTCGCGATTCTCCTCCCCGCCAAGGAGCTCAAGGGCCGGCCCCGACCGGGCCTGCGCAAGCGCTGGCTGCGCATCGCGTTCCTGTCCGTCTACTACTTCTTCCTCGCCGCCGTGGCGGGGATGCACAGCGTCGAGATCGCGCGCCTGGCGCAGGCCGACCTGGGCGTGGGGCTCCTGCCGTTCGCGTACGTCGGCTGCGCGGCCGCGGCGGCGAGCATGGCGCTGCGCGACAGGCTCCCCGTGCAGAGGATCCCCGCGGCGGCGCTGACGTCCGCGTACTGGACGTTCGGCATGTGCGTGTCCGCCGTGAAGGTCGCGGCGCTCACGCACTTCTACGGCACGGAGGAGGGCGTCGTCAGCCCGCTCGCGAGGGTCGGCACCGCGTACCCGATCGTGGACCAGATCCTCGACGTCGCGGTGCTGGTGGGCTTGTACGCGCTCATGGCCGTGCTGGAGCTGGTCATCGTCCTGTTCGTCGTGCCCGTCGTCGGGCAGGGAAAGGGGACGGGGGCGCCTGGTGTTGCGCACTACGAGCTGGAGGACAAGTGAAAAGATGTTTGGAAAGATAACTGAAAGTGGATGAAAAAGATTGGATGTTGGGGGGCGATACGAGCCCGACATCGATACCTACCTACCTACCTAGGTACTCAACGCCGAAACGGAGCCGCGACTGCATGGACTGAACACCACCTTCGAGCCATGGGAGCTTTCGAGCAAGCCTCGATCGAACACCACTCCGGAGCCCTGGAAGTTCTAGCTAGCCTGCATCGATGAGTCTCCGTGGCTCCTCGCTTCCCGCGCTGCAGCTAGTACATAGACAGGCTTCGCGGGCGGCGCATCGAAGTTGACGAGCCCTCTGCCATACCATGGGAGCCTTCGGCTTGGTGCAGGCAGGCGGGCATAACAAGCGCCTGGCAAGTTAGGCACGACAGGGCACTGCTATGGAGGTAGGCTCTACGTTAACTGAGCTGGCGATCTGAGGTGGAAAGTTTGTGACTGATTTTGGTGTGTCGCGGAGGTGAAACGAATAGTGTTGGGCGACTGCCGGCAGGGCCGCCAATTACAGTTGTATACTATGAAGATCAGGGGCCGACATCTCGCCCTTGTATTTAGTGGCGTTATGCAGGGCAGGACAAGGACAGGGGGTATATGGGATGTCAGGAACCGCTGCTCACGAGGTTTTCTTGGACAATTGGCAAGACATCAAAGTCAGAGATAAAGCACAGACATACAATCGTCGTCCAATCCCGCCGGATTTGGATCATGCACAGTGGCACACTGATTCACGAAGCCCTCACCTTTGGAGAAATGGGTGAAGAGTTCAATTGATGAAAGATACTCAACGGTGAACAATATGGGGGGAAAGAAGGGGGAAACAACCATTGGACTCGGCGGGCTTCATCGATTCCGGAGTCGTCTGTCGGGCAGCCCCTTACAACATAGAGTAAATGCTCCGCCCCGTTCGGGACGCTATCGGCCAAATCATGCAGTCCGTGGCTGCGACCGTCGTCATCCACACGCGGCTTCTCCCGGCCCCCAACCATTCGGGTCATCCTAACGCCGATGCTCGAGTGAGTTGGATAATAAGAAAACAAGAGAGAGATCACGACGGGTGTCGAGAAAAGAAAGGGGGGTGGAAGCGATTTGTAAGGGGAGTTTTCAAGTCCTCAGGCGCCGAACGTCATTCGAACCCCCTCCTTACTAAGGAGGTCAAAGAAAATATGACAAACAGCGGCGATTCAACACTCAGCTCCGACTCTCCGGGCGGCAGTTCGGTCTCAGCAGGTCCCAGCCCCACCACAACTACCACCACCACCGGCACCACCGGATCGTCATCGCCTGCCGCGAGCATCAGCACTATTCCTACTACTGCTACCGAACTCACACATCGCCGGAAGCCCATCCCGAGGAAAGGGCACACCAAGAGCAGACGCGGGTGCACCAACTGCAAGAGGCGGAAGGTGAAATGCGACGAGACCGCTGGCGAGTGCCTTCACTGCAGGCGGCTGGGGCTCGCGTGCGAGTATGTCAACGGGGTTTCCTCGAACAGGACTTCCCCGACCAGGGCCACGTCCTCCGCCCCTCGAACCCCCGAAGGCTCCGGACCCGGTGCAGGAGTTGACGGCGGGGGCGACCTGGTCATCAACGATGCGGCGGCACTAGTTCCTGCTTTCCGGGCCCTATCGCCCGAGCCGTCCCGGCCCTTACAAGCCACACCGACAGCCTTCTCCGCCGACGACCTGCGCTTCTTCCACCACTTCATTCTCCACGCGTATCCGCCAATGCCTCTGCACGGCGATGGCCTTTGGATGCAGGCGTCGGTGCTAGCTCATCAGGTTTGTGCGGACCGTTGACTACATGGCCTTCGTGACCTCCTCTCCCTGTCCACCTACCTATCGATCTCTACCTAGATAGGTAACTAGGTATCTACCTTAGTATTTATTTGTACGGCTGACTGACTAAGGATCTTGAGAGAGAAAAGTTCGATTTCCTCATCCACGCAATGCTCGGCCTTGCAGCTTCGCACCTGGCCCTCATGACGGGCGCACCGTACTCTGCCGCGGCACTCTCCCACCGCGTCACAGCGATGAAGTGTCTGAACAGCGCGTTGAGCCGGCCGTGTGGCTCCAAAGAGGAGGGAGATGCGCGCTTCGCTACGATGATTGCCCTCGCTACTGTATGTTTTATTAGTCTCTGCCCTCCTCCTGCTCCTCCTCTTGCTCCATCTCACGCCGACACTCACGCACTCACCCTACCCCCTCCGTTAATCACCCCTTTACCTAACCTTTACCAATGTAACGTCGAAAATTAGCAAGCATCATACATGCCCGACGGCGGCATGATCGAGTTCATCTCCTGCGTCCGGGGCTGCAGCATCGTGGCGCGCTCAGCCCTGGACTCCAGGGAGTCCATGTTCCGGGGGTTCAGTGTCGAGAACCACCTGCGCGGCATCCGGGAGCTCATCACCGAAGACCCCGCCGCCGCCGCCGCCCGCGGCTACAACACCCACCCGCAGGACCCGGAGGTGGTCGACAGGTTCCTGAGCTCTCTGAGGGGCATCGGCCCGCTCTGCAGGAACACTTCCGAGGTGATGTGGCTGGGGTACATCGAGCGGGCCATGAAGGCCTCGAAGCAGTCTGCTCTTGATGGTGAGTTACCCCTGAGCTACTCAACTTAACTCGCTCACACCACTAAACTCACACTACACATACCAACTAACCCAGCCATCACCGAAAATTGCAGAATGCACCAACGCCTCGGCCACATCTCCCACGAAGAGTTCTCCTCCCTCATCGACCCGACCAACCACGCCGCCCGCCTCCTCCTCCTGCACCTCGACCTCTTCAGCTTCTTCATCGCCAGCACGACCCCGGGCCGCTGGTCCGTCAAGCACAGCCACCGCGGCGTGCGCAACATGCGGGAGCAGGTCAGCCGGAACTGGGTCGAGGAGGTCGCGCGCGACCTGCCCGAGGAGCACAGGGGTCTCGTCGAGTGGCCGGTGGAGTTCTGCAGTCTGTACATGGGGAAGGAAGGGGGCGGCGGTGGTGGCGGTGGGGGGATCGAGCCTGCGGCGCTGATTTGGCGGGCTGAGGAGAGGGGACGGGGGCTGATTTGAGGCGACCTTGTTGGGACGTAGCCTTTTGTGGGAGGAGGAGGAGGAGCGGGAGAGGTGGGAGAGGTGGTGCGCTTGGGTGACAGAGAGAGAGAGAGAGAGAGAGAGAGAGAGAGAGAGAGAGAGAGAGAGAGAGAGAGAGAGAGAGAGAGAGAGAGAGAGAGAG